>JASDQU010374764.1:109266-167919 GCA_032191745.1 Picea mariana | reverse complement strand
AGCCCTAAATAGTGGCTCATTACCCCTTAATTGGGGCATATTATATTAGTAATGTTATTTTATTTATGTCGGCTTTAGGCCATTAGTTGTAATTATACCTCCTAGTCTCCTATATATACCAAGGAGACATTTTCATTTTGAATCATCTTGTAATTGTACATTTATGTGGGCATAAAGAGGTTGCCCCCTTGAAGAGGCTTATTATCTGAATTTATCTCTTTTTCAAGGCATTGAGTACTTATTCTGAGGTTTTTCTATGCTATATTGATATTTGGTTCTTAACAGAAGATGAGACCTTGATAGTTCTTGTAAAATTTTGATTGGGATCATGCAGACAATGAGTATGTTAAGGAAAAACAATGAGTCTGGATAACAAGACAACCATGTGGATACAAATCCACAAACTGCGCAGATAATTATTGTGCTAAGATTATGAAATTTTCCTAGAAATGTTTTATGCAATGTTTTCACATAAGACTATGATTAATGTGCTTGTTTTCAAAGAATTATTGAAAGCAGGTGAAGAATATTAAGGGTTTGAAAAAGGACATGAACGAGAAAGAAGGATCAATATTTCTGAAACAACTAAATGAGAAAGGCATGACAAGTGTTTTGAGAAAGAGCACTGAGGACAATGTTCCTTTAAGGGGGAGAAAATGGTAACACCCCTATTTCCCCCAGCTTGTAATTAATCATAAAATAGGAATACCATGCTAAGGCATGTGGACGATGTAAATGTATTATTGTTAAATTTCCCATAACTGACTAATGGGGGGGTGAAGCCTTGAATTACGAGCCATGATATCTCTAGAGAAAATAAATCAGTTAATGAAGAAAGGACCAGTGGTTGAATCATCAACCACCCCCATGAATGGAAGCATGGTCTAGCTGCAAAATGTTAGCCTGAAGTACCACAGAGACCTGCAGACCCCAACTTCTTTCTAACAGAAGGAACATGATAGGTCAAAAACCTTCCAAAAGAAGGGAGGTAAGATACATACACATATACAACAAGAGACGAGGAAAAGAAAGAGAGCGCAAGCTCGTAAAGGGGATGCATGAACCAAAAGGAAGTGCAGAGAACACAAGCTGAAGGACCAGAACGAAAAATTGATGTTGAGGAAGCATCTGATAAACCTCACAGAGTGGTTGTGATAGAGGTACTCTCTCTAAGAGATGGTGTAAATTCCCTAGTGATATCACGGCTTGGCATGAGGGTGGCTAGAGTGCTAAGAATGAATGCCTTTGAGCCTATAGTTGGGTGGAAAGGAACATACCCACAGTCAGTTAGTTGGATGCAACTTGTAATCGATAAGTATTCTCATACCCTGTGAAATTGAGATATAATTATGTATTAAAATTAGATATACTGTAAATGACCCAGGGATGTGCATGTTTTCTTAATGGTTATACTATATCTCTTTATTCTTGTTTAAATTGTATATTTAAGCAAGTATGAAATTGCCTGATTTGTACACGTAAATGCTCGAGCCTTGTGGTGTCTTAAATTAAAATAAGTGGACTGTGAGTTCGTCGACCTTGGGCACATTTTTCATAGGTGTCTGTTGACACTCCTAGTTTCCCTAAGTCTCTGGGAGGACAGAATCTGTTAATCTTAGGAGAGGTCGTACAAATATGCATAGAGCCTCTATGAGGCGGGTAGATACCAAGAACCTCTTAAGTTATAGAGTTGATGAATGAGCGCAAGGGGTGCGCAAAAGATCCTTCTAAGTGTTAAGTTCAGGAGAAAGAGTGCAAAGCTCTTAATCCTTTCAAATCTAACAGAGCTCACGAAGAGTAACAAGGTTGAAGTATCGAAAGGGAAGGTCCCTTTGTTTGGAAGACAAACGGATGAAATATTCTTGGAAAGAGCCACAGTCTGTTGTGACCATTGGATATGGAAAAGAGCATGGGAGTTAACCCTTGGAGTCATTTGGACTTCGCAAGTTCGGCGAATTGAGTGAGTTAGTCGTAAGGGAAATAAAATCCCCAAAGTTTCTAGGTCTTGAAGTTAACTCTGAACCTTAGATATGAGGATGCCCGAGAACCATCCCAACCATCAGATCTAGGAGGTAGATGATGGTCAAGTTACCTGAACTAACGATGACTTAAGAATATAACAACAGAGATGGATGCAAGTCCTTTAACGGGAGGAGATGCCATCTCGATCGCCAGATCGACTTAAATACCCACTGGGATTAACGAATAAAACACTAGAAACTCGATTAAATCAATGGTTGGGAATCATTACGGAACATGAAGATGAGATTAGAAGACACACTAGTTCGTGGTCCGCAATCAACCAATGTTGTTGATCTCGTTGGGAATGTAAGATCAACGACTAGGATTAGACTAGAGTTGAGTGAGCACTTCCCAGATTGCGGAGGTTGGAACCTGCTATCACTGTGAATCGTCTATCTATGAATGAAGATCGAGGGTGGGGAGTCATTATGGAGTACAAATGTTAAATTGGCGGATGCGCTAGTTCGCGGCCTGCAATTCACCAACGCCGTTGATCTCGTCGGGCTGGAAGATAAACGAATTCGGTTAGGATCGATTTGGGTGAGTACTTTTGAGATTGTAGAGGTTGAGCTCTCTAATAAAAATCACACACATTGGGTCCCTGCAATCACTATGAACCCTCAGATCTGAGAGCAAGGGACGATAGTCGTCATATCTAAGGTAAAGTGCATGATTTTTAACCTTTGTGTGCATAGGAGGGTTGACTTTCTAAAGTATCGATGTCCTGAAGTGATTTGGGACCGTTCATTGCCAAGAGGGACAGGTGGTGCAATATCTATAACTCCAGAGTGAGAGCTTGTGGTCCCGGAGAGAGAGGTATCACCGAAGACCCAAAGTAGGTCCTGGTCGTTGATCATGAGGAGGGGTACGTGTCAATAGATCAGAGTCTCTGGGTAAATGCACTTTGAAAGTTCCATACCGGAAATCCAAAGAGAATATGGACCATCAGATCTAGAAGGGAACGTGGCAACAGATCGTGAACTCTGGGTGGAAGCAGTTTGGGAGAACGCAAAGGAGAAGAGTTTGAAATCACTGAAGCCCGAACAATCGAAACAAATGGGAGCCATTGATCTGCGGGAGGACACATGTCATCAGATTGTGGACTCCGGGTAAAACATTCCAGGAGAAATGAAACGTGAGGAAAAACTGAGATTTGATATCTCCGAAAGCTGAAGTCCCAAAGTAGGTTAGAGCCGTCGATTTGAGGGGGACCCGTGGCAGGAGATCCTCTATTTCAAAATATATCTATTCCGAAAAACGGATAAGTTAAGAGTTGATACTGTCGAAGACCAAAGTCTTGAAGCAGACGAGAGCCGTCTATTTGAAGGTGGACACACGACGCCATATCTAGAACTCCGGAGGAAAGTGGAAGAGGGAAAATGCCTAAGTCCTGGAAGAGAATCTCGACCGTTGATTGAGAAGGGAACCGAGGGGTGGTTGATCTGGTTGAAAGGGACAAAGTCTTGAAATGGAAGCAGAGCCATTGATTAAGGAGAACACATGGAAAACGATTTTCCATTTTGAAGGAAGTCACTTCAAGAGAAAAGGGGATGTGTTGGACAAGAAATCCCCAAGGTCGGAGAGTCGGAGTTCATCTAAGCCATCCAACAGCTGAGGACAAGTGTCGACACATCTTCCACTTTAGAAGATAGCCACTTTGGAGGAAAGTGGGGTCACGCGAGTCAAGGAATTGCCGAAGCCCGAAAATCTGAAGTGACTTGTAGCCGTCGATCTGTGGGAGACACACGTCGAGAGATCATTGACTTTTGGTCAAAGCACCCCAGGAGAGAGAGAGTGTGGATAGGTTGAAAATCCCAAGTTTGAATAGCTGAAGTGATTCATAGTCGTTGATCTGCGAGAGACACGCGTTGAAGGATCACATACTTCAAAATCAAGGAGAAAGCAACACGGAGCAGAGGGTTGCCCGAAGTGGATCGCCGCCGTCAAATGAGAAGGACATGTGGCGCATGATCCTTGACTCCAGGAGAAAGTACTTTGGGAGAAAGTACTTCAGGAGAATAGAGTGTTGGAACACTCAGAACTCTTGAATTCTAAAGTCTTGAAATGAACCTGAGCCATTGATTTAAAATGGACATGTGGCGCTCGATTTGGAGCTCTGGGTATGGAGTAATTTGGGAGAAAAGGTTGTGTGCACGCCCGAGACTCCCGAACACCAAATTTACAGAGTAAATTAGAGTCATCAATGTCTCGAGGGTGCATGGCATCAAATAGTGCACTTCGGAGGATTAGTACTCCAGAGGTTTTGCGAGGAGGTGTTTCGAATTCCATCGAATCCCAGAGGCCCGAAGTCATTGAGGGTCATTGATCTTAAGGGAGAGTAGGGACCGTTGATCCCTTCATGCCAGTTCATAACTTTTCCACTTTGGAGTTTGGAGGATTTGGTTTGTGATGAATCAAAAACTCCCTAAGCTCAAAGTTTCGAAGCGTTGGAATAGGTTCCTGTGGCCTTGGCGTACGTTCATAGCCCGTGGTCATATGCGATTGTCGCCAAAGAAAAAGGGGCTAGGTCCATGATTTCCAAATTAGAAACCATAGATGAAGGGTTTGATTATTAAAGGAGAACTAAATTTTTATGCCCCACCATGGGTGTGTTACAGTTCATCTCCAGAAATCAATGGTTAAGATCAAAGATTGAGGTTCGACACTTGGTGGGCCAACTAGGCCACGTTGGCACCACATGTTTGGTTAGATGAATGCCACATCACAAGGAGTCCATGTCAGTGATATAACATGTAACTTTGTAGATGTCACGTATGGTGCCATGTGTCAGGGCATGTGTCGATGTCATATCATTTAGTACAAAAGAATATTTCCACATGGAAGCCACACTCATCTGCCATATCAACACAAGAGATATCTCGAAAAATGGCTAAGTATAAATATCTCGTGGAGATAATGAAGTGAAAGAATATCGAGAGTATATAAGGAAATGATTGAGGCCCATGGTGGGAACTAAAAAATGACTAAGTCCCAAGATGTTGCAGAGTGGCGAAGAATTATAAGTATGTGAAAAGAAATGCAATAATCCCGCAAACCCGTAGTGAAATATTTGAAAAATGGTTAAGTATTAAAAATATGTCGAATTTTCGATGTCTCAAGAAATGGCTAAGTTTGAATATTGAAGTAGACGGACAAAAAAATCCACAAGAATCAGGGAAATGCTATAGTCCCGCGACCCGCAGTGAAATCTCAAAAAATTACTAAGTGTTGAGATATTGCGAAGTGGAGAAAATAAATGTATATAAATATTTGAATGAAATGTGTGTGATTCCATGGTTTTGTGAAATATGACTAAGTGTAGGATGGAAAATGGACAGACGGACTTGAGATTACAATCAGAGAAGTTATGTAGTCTCACGGACTTGTCATTCTGCAAAGAATAGAAAATCGACTAAGTGTCGAGACTTTGCAGAGATAGTGAGCACAAAGGAATATTGGGAAGATGAGAAGAATAAGAATAGACCCACGATCCCATGGTAAGATATTGAAGAAATAACTAAGTATGAAGAAATAACCAAGTACCAAGAATGGGAGATCGGACGGTCCAGAGGGTGAGAGATTCAACTGCTCAGGAGGTCGCCACGTGTCATCGGTCGAATGACCCAAAAGGTAATAGATTCGAAGGCTCAATAGGTCGCCATATGTCATATATTGGAGAACCTAGAAGGATAGATATTTGATGGCCTAGGAAGTAGCCACATGTTAGATATCTGACGACCCAGAAAATTGCCATGTGTCACGGATCAGACAGTCCAAAAGACCCATAGTGAAATGTTTGGAAATGTGTCTAAGTGTGGGTGCAAAATGAGTGCAGAGAAACTTGAGGATGCAATTTGGAGTTCACAGAGGTGTGAAGAAATGTGGCTTATATCCATGAGCTTGTGGTCAGACTTAGACAATTTGTCTAAGTATTGACAGAAGACAGATCAATGGTAAATATCAATTCTAAGATTGATCAGACGACTGTTGTGCATTATGGTTACATTACATATTTTGATGGGTAGTGAACAAATAAAAGGCCACAATTGATTCAATAAGAAGATATGATAGTTGCAAATCATGAATTCATAGTTTGTTCTTGAAGACAATTAAGAAGATCAATGGTTGAGATCAAATCAAGGACATATTGGACAACTATTGATGGTTGAGGGTGTGTTGTGAGACAATGAATAAAATCGACAAACAATATTTAATCTTGGAAAATAAATGACAGTATATGTACATCGAGATCATTCTTGAACAAATCAATCATGAAAAAGAAGGGGTTTTGGACATGCCGATGCATCCTGGTTTTGTGGAGATCTAGATCCAACCCTGTATTCTTTGGATACATGGAAAGATATTTGGATGTATCTTTTTATATAAATATCCAATATTTTGTGAAGTTTAAGTGTGTGGTTGTGAATATATGTAACGAAGAGTATGAGCTCGAAGGGGTGTGATGGATGTGTGAATATTGAAGCAAGAAGTGCGTGAAAGGTGAAGAGCTTAGAGGTTCTCAGGAGGGAGAATGAGTGCGCGACGGTGGATAGGAGCTGCAAGGTCTAAGGAATATTTGATTTCATGAAGAATGTAATATGGCGGAGAGTTTTGAAACAATAGAGATAGATCATCAAATTTGTGCAAGTGAAGGCTTGAAGAAAATATTCAATTTGACACTATTGATAGCTTGAGGGGATTGGTTTCTCCTATAGCTTAGTTCCTGTAAATTATGCAACTATGGGTTGGTTCCTATAGGAAGAGCTGAGTTGGTGCTTAGACAATGCGATTGGGTTCTCCCATAGGTTGGTTCCTACAAACATTGTTGCTAAGTTGGTGCTCAATCAAGGAGATTAGTGTCTCCCGTAGGTTGGTACCTATAAGCACTATAACAGTAGGTTAGTTCCTACCAAATTTTTATAAAAAATGTTTTGTGGTTTTCTCCCATTCAAGTTTCCACATTAATATCTGTGTACTATGCTATGGTGTTGATTTTCTACATATGATCATATAATGACTATTTAATGTGGTAAAGAGAAAAAGTGGTAAAACATGTTTAATACCGATTCACTCCCCCCTCTCAATATTAAAGTATATTCCAATAGTCGGTAGTGATCAAGGGAAGCATAACCAATCTATCGTCTCTCCCATTTTGAAATGCGAGGAAGCCCGACTGAAGCATCTGGATTCTCAAAAATCCATCATTGCATATCGTTCAATCCTTCTCTAATGGTTGCAAATTGGACATTCTTGGACTATACCAAGCTATGATGAGCTATGATTTGTGCCGCCAACTACTGGAAGACTTGGAGGTTTGTGTACATTCCCATAGCCATCTCATGGAGTTATTCCTTTAATATGTCTACACATATCCTAAACTCCTTGAGGCTTCCTTTATCTTTCCTCCCATGCTTGACTTATTCTTCCAACTCTCTAATCGAATCACCTTTCTCTTTATTTTCACTGACCATATCCTTGATATTCTGTTCCATTAATATGTGAAGGAAGTTGGACAGGTAGTTTTGGAAACAAATTTGCAGTTTTGATACAGTTTTGGAAAAATTACCAAGTATAGGAAAAGTGTTCAGAAGAAGAAGGAAAGTGATGCAAACCCCATCCCCTCCTATGGGGGGTCACATTGTTACACATTATTTTCATCACTCTTATGACCATTAATGTTGTAAACCTATCCTTTGTCTTTATAAGAATCAATAGCCTGAATTCCTGAAGAAAGAAGGGAGAAGAAATTTGCCTGAGAGAAGAAATTGTATTTTCCTTTGTAAAAACCCTATTAAGGAAGATCGTCACAAGATGCACTATACCCAGAGTGAGGCGATGCCTGATTTCTGCACCTTGTTTTAAAGCTATACTGTGATGTTTCTATAGGCTGCACTATAGCTAGGGTGTGGCGATTCTTGTATGTGGGAAAAACGGGCATCTTCTTGATGCTTCTAGAAGGAGAAGCTTCTATGGTGAGGTGGCCTCTGAACGGTTTGGATCTTACTCGGTTGCATGATTTAGTGGGATCATCTTAACCTCCTTACCTTATCCCCTTTAGCTTATAAAAGGAGAGGAGCTCTCATGGAGAAATTTAGCTTGTCTTGGGATTAAGCTTGTGGATTGGAAATTTGGCTTGAGATCGTTAGCTTGGTTAGATTGGCTTTGAGATTTTCTTTGTCAAGATAGATTGTGAGTAGCTATCAGATCCAGGGTCTCAGAATACTTAGAGAAAGAAGTCTGTGGGAAGCAAGGAATTATTGGAAGGAACCTGATAGCATCAAGGCATCTGGTTGTATCCTTCTTCCACATTATTTAATACATATATACTTTTATTTCCTATATGAATGTTATTTGTTCATATTGTATGATTCCTTGATCACGTACATAGTTTCATATCAAATAGAATCTGTTATTCTTGTCTTCGTTGTCTTTTATTTATTTTGCAGATATGTCTCCATAGGCCTCACGATGGAGTTTGGAATGGATTGGCGAAGTTGGATCTTCGATATTTAGAAGGTATGTCCTAGATCCATTTCTCATTTGATAATTGAATCTAAGGAAAGAGTAGTGTACTGTATTGTTTTGTTCTAGTTTCGTAGTGAAGCTAGGGGGATTGATTTATGTCCACACTTAGCAATTAGCTCGATAACAGCGTGACCTCCCGGTCTAGGATTGATTTACACAAGAGCCGAAGTGGCTCTTAGGTTCCTACTGAACCCTTAGAACTATTTACCGCATGCCTTTTCTCCTTTAACTACACAAAAATTCATATTTGTGAGGGTCTTTTTACTCCAGCAAAGTCTTCACGTGACCTTGGGCCAAAACATGGGGCTTAAAATTTCGAAAGAGGTAATTTCAACACTCCGAAGCTTCGGGCTTCTAGCTCCTAAACACCACTAAACTCCCAAATCGCCAAACGTCGAAGTGACAGAAGGAAAAGATCCATGATCCACATGTACCTGATAATAAACAGCCTGGATTGACGTCAGGCTTTAGGACTTAAGGAATTTTCACACCTGATTTTTTTTTACACGTGATCTTCCAGATAGCCAGACTCCCAAATATGCGATAATCTATGGACACGTGTCCCTGACAACCAACGGTCCAGATTTACTCCAGGCTCCAAGACTTGAGGTCTTTTGTCTCCTCCACAAAACACACCTAAAAACTGTCGAAGCAATGAAGTTTGAAGGACTTAAGAGTTATCTTCCGTGCTTCTTACCTGGATCCAATGGTTGTGCAGGGTTCTAAATTCCCCCCAAAAAATCTCCTTTGTCCACCTTGGAACAAAGATATTTCTCTTCCTTAATATTCTTTCGCTTGAAGGACTTAGATTCTGGCATACACCTTGCACTTACCTCCTGAGATTTTATCTTGAAAATACTCAAACCTTTGCACACACTTTGCGCTTTGCTTACATTCTAGCACTTAGATTGTTTTCGCATTTTGCACTCCTTGTATAGGCTTTGCGCACTCTTGTGTTATCTCTCCTCTTGAGCTCTGTTGGCCCTTGACCAAGTTTTGGGAGATCCTTGGTCAATTTTGGCCTATTTTGGGACTTTGACAGCCTGTCGAAGACAAAGTGCAAGACGAAGAGGAGATTGCGAGATCTTGGCCCATTTTTAGGGATTTTTGGGTTTTTGGGATCATGTAATGGGTATGGGAATGTCAGCCCATGGGTTTACCCATGCTTAGGCCTATTTTGTAATATATATAGAAGACTAGGCGATGTAATGAAGAGCATTCTTAAGGAATGACTAAGTGCCAGAGTTGGATCTGTGTGATCAAAATTGTAAGTGCCTGGGTGCATATTGTGTGAAACTTGCAGAGCTAAGTGCAAGTCATTGTAAAAGACTATAGAAGGCTGTGTTCTTAGATATACTCAGGGAAGGAGGGTCTACCGAGTTGCACAGATCTCCTGTCGTTTGCAGAGTAGGGGTTTTGAGGCTATGTGCATGTAACCTATTGAAGAAGCCAATAAAGAAGACAAAGAGTTGGTGGATGTAGCCCTAGGGTGGGGGTGAACCACATATATGTTGTGTTTCTTTGCTTTGTGTAATGTGTTGATGTGCTTAATGCTTTGCTATAGATAGATAGATCTGTTGATGCTTTGTGCTTAATGATGTATATGGATGTTATATCTGACTTATATACATATGCTTAGTGCCTGGAATTGTTAAGATCTGATATGTCATGCTAAGTGTTGTTAGATGCTAGATCTAGTTGAATACTTTGATGCTCTGTAATTAGGGTTTAACTGCGTTGTAAGTAAGAACTGGATATTGATGAATGTTAATTGCTGAGTGCTCTGTTAAGTGTTAGAATCATAGATTTGTGTCCCAGCTAAGGTTGTAGACACTAGAGTCCTGCAACCACCCTTTCCTCTGCCTCAGGTGAGACTTCATCTGCTTCGCAGGTGTTGCTGAAAGGGCCGGTAGTTAGGGTTTTGTTGGTGCGCTCTTGAGCGTTGAACCCTAGGCTTGCCCCTGTGCCAACAAGATTCTTCAACACTTACCAAAGTCTTGACTCTATGCATGCTTTGCAATGACCTCCCCTCTGATATTTTATACTCCAATGAGTATAGGTGCACTCCTTGTGCTGACTCTGCGTAAAATTACGCAATCTCTCCTAAGCTATTCAAACCTGTAACGGTTCGGCCTACACACTCCTTGCGTGGGAACTGTGCACTCCTTGCACCGAGATTTCTGAAGAGAAACAATTGAAACTTAAATAAACATTAAGGATTCATTCAACAAGTCATTTATATGCAAAAACACATAAAACACAAAGACAAATAAAACAACATTTACCCAGTTACTAAATGACAAGCATGCTCATAAATTTGAAGGCAATTATCTTATTCTATATTCCTTCAACAAATGTTTACAAGGAGTTCAATAACTCTCAACAACTTTCATCTTCTGCTTTCAACAATTTCCAACAACTTATTTTGGGCATAGATTACATTGATTTATACATGAGGGGGATTCTCGATCCTTCCCTCCAGACTATTCTAGTGCTTTCATATCACAATTAAAAACATCCTACTGCTAGGCTTATTAAAATAACTGAATAATTACACTTTATATATGAGTTGGTGCTCAAAATGTGTACAATCCTATAGGGATTAAAAGAAAATAAATCCCCTGGAGCACATATAATGGATCTAGCTTCGAAATCTCATGGGATCTTTAATTACAATGCTTTCAAAATTTAAAGTGACACGCCCTCCTTGGAATCCAAACCAGTTAAGTGCATTGCGCTGTATGATGAGTCATCTTCCACCTTGCCTCATTAAATGACAACGGTGATGCTCTTGCATCATAATCCTTTCGAAAAAATATTCATGGACTCCTATCCATGAGCTCCTCCACTATCTTTCCATGCTTCTGGATATTGGTTTCAGTTATCCAACTGACATATTCTGCTGGATGGTTCTCCCATTTAAATTCATAGTAAACTTTCCTCCTATTTTTTTTTTTCAATTCTTTGATCCAAAATATTTTCTATTTGTGGCTTCTCTGCTATGGGCATTTTTCGCTTCCAATGGATATCTTCTTGATCATCTATCCCTTCTGTGTCATCCATTTTTTAATGGTATAATTCTGTTACATTAAATATTGGTGAAATTCCAATGTCTTCTGGCAGTTCAATCTCACAAGCATTTGTAGCAACTTTTCTGAGGATTTTACAAGGGCCTATATTCTTCATATTTAACTTATTAAATTTCCCTCTTGTAAATATTTCCTTCCTCAAGTGTGCCAAGACTTAATCTCTGATCTCAAAATGCACTTCTTTTCTTCTCTATTCTATTCTGTTCTTGTATCTCTAACTGCTATCCTATAACTGTATTTTGATTTGGTCATGCAACTTCTGCCTCCCTGCAACAAAATACTCTGCTTCTTCACTTTGAAATTCAGTCTATCCCAAATATATTAATTATGAAATTCCTCTTGGATGAATTCCATATAATATTTATAATGGACTCTTACCAGTACTCTTGTTTGGTGAGTCGTTATATGCAAACTCCGCTTGAGGTAAAACTTGATCCCATTGACTGTTATGTTCAGTTACCAAAATCCTTAGCAGATTCCCTAAGCTTCTATTCACTACCTCAGTTCATCCATCTATTTGAGGGTGATATGATGAAATAAAAGACAAATTTTTTCCCAAATTCTTCCACAAAGTCCTCCAAAAATGTCCCACAAATTTTGTATCTCTGTCTTAGACTATACTCCTGGGTAACCCTTGCAATCTCACAATCTTCTTGAAAAAAAGATTCACTATGTGGGTAACAACACTGGTTTTGTGACATGGTATAAAATGTGCCATTTTTGAAAATATATCAACCACCACAAAGATTGAATCATTTCCCTTTTGGTTTCTTGGCAATCCCAGAATAAAATCCATACTTACAACATCCAACGACCTATCTGGAATAGGTAATGGTTGGTATAATCTTGTGTTATATTGCTTTCCTTTAGCATACAGGAAAATTATGCATCTTTCCACGAAGTTCTTCACATTAGACCTCATTCCTGGTCATTAGTATGAAGAACTCAATTGCGCATATGTTTTATCATGGCCAAAGTGTCCAGCCATTCCTCCATTATGTTTCTCCTTTAACAAATTGTCCCTCAGTGAGCATCTTGGGACACACAATCAAATTCCTTTGAATAATAGTCCTTATTGGATCATATACTCCATCCATTTATTTCTATCCCTAAACAAAGGATTTTCACATGCATCGTAAGCTTCCTTGAAATTTGGGTCTTCCTGGTACTTCTCCTTGAGGTGTTCAAATCCAAAAGTCTCCACTTGGAATCCTGCAAGATTAAACATCTCCTACTCAAAGCATCTGCAACTTTTTTAGTACTCCCATTAATATGCTTAGTGAAAAAATTAAAATTCAGCATGAATTCTACCCATTTGGCATGTCTTTGGTTCAATTTCTCTTGTATGGTTATGAACCGCAAAGCATGATTGTCAATATACAAAATAAACTCCTTTGGCATAAGATAATGTCTCCACTTTTTCAAAGCTTGAATTATAGCATAAAATTCCTTGTCATATGTCGAATACATCTTCTTAGCATCATTCAACTTCTCATTGAAATAAGCAACATGCTTATCCTCTTGACTTAAAACTACACCAATGGCTACTCCACTTGCATCACATTTGACTTGCAAAGTCTTCTTAAAATATGGCAGAACCAAAATAGGTTGTTCTGTTATCCTTTCTTTCAACACTCTAAATCCTTTCTCATCTTCCTTTTTCTAGTCAAAGGAGCTACACTCGTTCTTTATAGTATCTAGTATGGGTGCACAAATACTACTGAAATTATTAATGAAATTTCTGTAAAAAATCGCTAACCCATGAAAACTTCTTACTTCAAACACACTTCTTGGAGAAGGACACTCTTTTATAGCCCTCACCTTTTCTGGGTCCATCTTCAATTCATTTGAAGATATTACAAATCCCAAGTACACAAGTTCTGTCTTCATAAAAGAATATTTTTGAAAATTCACCAACAACTTTTCTCGCTGCAACCTTCTCAACACCATATTCAAATGTATTAAATTCTCCTCTTCAGTCTTACTGAAAACTAGAATATCATCTAAATAAACAATCACAAACTTCCCAATAAAATATTTGAGAAATTCATTCATTAACCTCATGAACGTACTTGGAGCATTAGTTAAGCCATATGACATAACAAGCCACTCATACAATCCTTCATTTGTTTTGAATGATGTTTTCCATTCATCTCCCTTTCTCATTCTTATCTGATGATAACTGCGCTTCAAGTCTATTTTGGAAAAATAACTAGCTTCAATCAAAAAATCCATTAAATCATCCATTATGGGAAAAGGAAATCTATACATGATGGTTATCTTGTTGATGGATCTAGAATCTGTGCACATTCTCCAAACTCCATCCTTCTTTGGACTCAACACATTTGGTACTGCACACAGACTCAAGATTTCTCTGATCAAACCCTTATCCAACAACTCTTGGACCTGATCCTTGACCTCTTCATTCTCCTGAGGGGTCAATCTGTATGTTGTTTTGTTTGGTAAACTTGCTCCCAGAATATGGTCAGTATGGTGACTGATACTCCTGATGGGTGGTAAAGTATGAGGTAACTCATCCACCACAATGTCAACAAACTCATCCAATAACTTCTGAACTTTTACAGGAAAATTATTCATAGAATTTATTGTAAGGATGACTCTCGGCTTACCTATAACAACAAACTACATTTCATGGTCTTTCTTGAGTTCTTTCAAGAGAGCCTTCCCACTCATGAGAAGTATACTAGTACTAGCCTCCTCTTTGACTCCTTTATCTTTTATTGGTAACAACATATACTTACAAGCATTTTTATCAAGGGTATAATTATTCTTCCTCCCATGATGTATGAGATTCCTGTCATATTGCCATGGTATTCCCAACAAAACATAACAAACATCCATGGGTATGAAATCACATAAAACTTCATCCCTATAACCACCTATTTTAAACTCAACTTTACACTGTCTATTTACCATGACACGATGTCCTTTCTGCAACCATGACACCTTGTACAGATTTGGATGTTATTTCATCTCCAAATTGAGATTTTCCACCATCTTTGTGGATACCAAGTTGTCAGTACTTCCACTGTCTATGATCACTTTGCATACTTTGTCTTTGGTTTTGCAAGTAGTTCTAAACAAATTGTTTCTCTGAACTAGTTCTCGTACCTCTTTCTCTGGCTTTACGAGAGATTTCCTCATCAAGAGGGATATTCCTTATTCAAATACTTCTTCTTTCATCTCTGTATCCACATTCCTCTATTGTGCCTCAGAAATCTGAGCTTCTTTAACTCTTGCAGTCTTCCTTTCAGAACATTCCCAAGACATGTGCCTTGTTTTCCCACAAGCATAAAATTTCACTTCTCCTCCTCTACCTCTTCCTCTACCTCTTGGAAAATGATTTCTTCCTCTAGAGTATACTCCTCTAAAACTTCCTCCTCTTTGTATATGACTGTTATATCCTCCAGCTTCTCCCCTGGATTTCTTGAACTTTTCTTTGGTGACTCCTCTTCCTCTGTTTGGACTCTTTCCTCTGCCTCTTTGACTTCGCTTTCTTGTCAGTTTTTATTCTTCTTTCAGGGATACCTAATAAGCATCTTCCAAAGTCCTCATTTTCATCATACTAATATCATCCTGGATTTCATACCTCAATCCATTAATATACCTAGCAACTTTCTCTTCATCACTCTCCCTGTTTTCTGCTCTTATATTCATCTTATAAAATTCTTCAATATACTCCTTCATCAACAAACCTTTATGTCTCAGATTATGCAACCTTCTGAACATATTCAATTGATAATCCTTGGGTATGAATTTAGCCTTGAGCTTAACTACCATTCTATCCCAACTCTTAATATTGGACTTACCTTTTCTCCTTCTGTCGGCTTGCAACTCGTCCCACCATAAAGATGCATGTCCCTTCAATCTAGTCACTGCATGCTTTACCTTCTTCTCATCATCAATATCCTCAGAGTCAAAGTACTTGTCTAAATAACTTATCCAATCAAGAAATTCTTCTACATTAAAATTAGCTTCATACATCGGGACTTCCATATTTTCTCTGGTTCCTAGCTTGATAACAACTCTCAACAATCACTTTTCTATTTATTGTTGTCCTACATCTTCTTCTTCTACTTCTATATCTTCACTTTCAGCTTCGTTGACATCATCGGTCTCTCGTGCTCTCCTTTGTGATTTTCCCATGGTGTCCAACCTTGCACGAAGTGGTCTCATTTCTTCTTCCATGGATTCATTGACCACAGGTTTGTCCTTACATCTACTTGGCAGCATGAATCTAAGTATTTCTTCTCACAGATATTATTCCCACTATGATACCACTTGATTCCAACCCCCCTCCCCTCCTATGAGGTCTCACATGACCTCTCGATATAGGATCGATTTACAGAGGAGCCAAGTGGCTCTCAGGTTTCCATAGAACCCTTAGAATTCTTTACCACATGCCTTTTCTCCTTTAACTCTGTGAAAATTCGGATTCAAGAGGATGTTTTTACTCCAGGGGAGTATTCACATGACCTCATGCCAAAACCTGGGGCTTCAAATTTTGAAAGTGGAAATTTCGACACTTCGAAGGTTCTAGATTCCAGCTCCTAAACACCACTAGATTCCTGAATCACTGAATGACGAAGTGACGGAGGGAAGAGATCCATGATCCACATGTCCCTGATAATAAACGACCTGGATTGAATTTGGGCTTTGGGACTTCGGGCCTTTTCACTCCTGAACAATTTTCACCCATGATCCTCTGAATAGTCAGACTCTCAAATACATGATAATATGTGGACACGTGTCCCTGACAGTCAATGGTCCAGATTTACTCCGGGATCTGGGACTTTGGGGCTTTTGTCTCCTCCAAAGCACACACCTAAAAACTACTGGAGCAGCAAAGTCTGAAGAACTTAAGGGTTATCATTCCAGCTTCTTAACTAGATCCAACGGTTGTGCGGGGTTCTAACTTCCCTTGAAAAAATCTCGTCCATCCACCTTGGAAAAAAGATATTTCTCTTCCTTAAGCTTCTTTCGCTTGGAGGACTTATATTCTCGTGCACACCTTGTACTTCCCTCCTGAGATTTTCTCTTGAAAAGAATCGAACCTTTGCACACACCTTGCACTTCTCTTATAGTCTAGCACTTAGACTGTTATTTCCTTCTGCACTCCTTGCATAGGCTTTGCACACTCTTGTGATATCTCTCCTCTTGAGCTTCTTCAACACTTAACAAAGTGTTGACTTTGTGCACACTTTGCACTGACTTCCCCTATGAGATTTTATACTCCAGTGAGTATGGTTGCACTCCTTGCGCTCACTCTGTGTAAACTTACATAATCTCTCCTGAGCTATTCGAACCTGTAACGGTTCCACCTCCACTCTCCTTGCGTGGGCACCGTGCACTCCTTGCACTGATATTTCATAAGAGAAACAATTGAAACTTAAATAAAAATTAAGGATTCATTCAACAAGTTATTTAGATGCACACACACATAAAACACAAAGACAAATAACATAACATAACAATTCTCTTCTTCTATATTCCTTCAACAAATATTTACAAGGATTTCAACAACTCTCAACAACTTTCATTTTCTGCTTTCAACAATTTTCAACAACCTCTTTTGGGAATATATTACATTGATTTATACATGAGGGGGATTCTCGAGCCTTACCTCCAGACTATTCTAGTGATTTCATATCACAATTAAAATCATTCTACTACTAGTCTTATTACAATAAATGAATAATTTCACTTTAGATATGAGTTGGCGTTCAAAATGTGTACAATCCTACAGGCATTAAAAGAAAATACAATCCCCTGGAGCACATACAATGGTTGTAGCTTCGAGATCTCATGGGATCTTTAATTACAATGTGTCCAAAATTTAAAGTGGCATTCCCTCCTTGGAATCCAAACCAGTTAAGTGAGTTGCGTTGGATGTTGAGTTGTCTTCCAAATTGCCTCATTAAATGACGACGGTGATGCTCCTACATCAAAAAGCTATAAGCATGCAGCCAAGGCACACCCAGGAGGCAAGTGCACATAAGGAGGAAAGAGTGTGGAAGGAAGACAACACATAGATAGAAGAATAAAGCTGAAAATGAATAAATAAAGAGAGCGAGAGAATAAAGAATGGCAGAAGGATGACAACTCGACATTCCAGAAATACAAGAACAATAGAAAAACATCATGTAGATTGAAAAGCAGAAGAAAGCAACCAAACAACCAATTAACTGTACTGGACATGCATTGTAATGGGGTATTTTTGGGATGAGAAGATTAGGGTTTTATCCCTAGATGGCTGTATAAATATGTAATGGGTTGGGATATTAGGGGTTCCATTCCATCTTGAGATATAGTCTATGAGATGCATTGAGGGGTTCTTCACTGTTCCGTGAAGGATAGGGTTCCTGGTGTAGTTGGTTCTTGAATGTAACAATATGTGATGAGAACAATGAATAAAGGAATGCCAAATATATGATATTGAATCATGTGTTGTTTGTATTTTATATGTTTTTCTTATGGATTATGGATGGTTGCATACTATATTAGTTTTACCTCATGTTGAATATTTGCATAATAATAATAAATGCTACAACAATGAAGTATAGATGAATCTAGAATATACTGATTATAGGAATCAAAATCATAAGTAAGTTAATAATAAATGAGAACTGAGTTATGTGCACTAACCGAATAAGAAATAATGAACCAAATGATTTCCTCCCATTCCATCAATACTGCAGAACTCTGGTTCTCATAGTCCCAATAGATACCTCAGGTGAGACTTCATATGCGCAAGCAGGTGATTCTGAAAGGGCCCGTGTATGGTGGGTTTTGTTGGTAAAAGATAACTCGAACCTAGGGTCTTACAACCTGTACATAGCTCCAACAAATGGTTCCGTTGTCAAGACTGAGAATTTTTGATTAAGGGGATGTTTTGGAGGCTGACTAAGAAGGAGATATTAGAGTGGTTGGAAAGAAAGGAACATGAGTTTTCACAACAAGAGAAAATGAATCCTTGGATGAGTGACAGGAAATGGATGCAAAGGTATGTGTTCACATATATGCATGAAATTTTCTTTGCAGAATTTCCAATTATTCTGACCGAGTGGCTAGAAAGGTTAGTGGAGAAAACTAGAAGATACAGGGCTATAGTTCCAAGGAATTGGATTCTTGAATTCGTAAGACAACTGAATTCTGTAATTAACCCAACTACTTGAGTAGTTGAATTTTGGTTGGGTAGCATATTAGGAGGTTATGTTACATAATTTGCAGTAGATTGCATTCAATCATATAGTGTTGCAGAAAGGGACTTTTTCAAAGGGCTGCATGGGAGGTTCTTGAAATCACTAGGTACATGGATAAAGATTCTATTGTGTGAAAATCATGTGATGATAATGGAATTAGACGACTAAATGGGTTCGTGCACATAGGGACAACAAGGGATGAAAAGAGGGTAGTCTAAGTACAAGAGATAATGAAGGAAGCGATGAAGAGGGAAAGAAGGGACTGAGGATGAAAGAAGAGGGTATAGCAAAGGAAGAATACGAGTTTGGAGAGTTGCGTAGAGGAAGGAGGTACAGGAGGCAAAATATTGGGGTTGGGAAAGGAGATTCTCACAATGAGCCAGAGGGGAGAGAACCTTGCACACTAGTCTGAATTGTGGAGATACCATATATAGGAGGAGAAGAAGAGGATTTCCAGTCCAATCTAGTAATAGAAGATTCATTAAGTCTTACTCAGACTGAGTCCTGTGTCAAATTCAATACCCTGTGTGCTTCATTGCAATTAGAGATAACAATTGAAGACTTGTCAAAATCCATCATAGTTAGCCAAGGAGGATAGAGTATTAGTAGTCAGAATAGTGGAAGTAGTGTGCATATTCAGAGTCAGAATCAGAGTCAACCGACATCACCAAGAGGAGGGACTACACAAAGCAACATGGCAGGAGTAGATAATAATCTTATACTTCCCGAGTTCCAGGGAGTGGGGTTAGAGGATCTAGAACAACATCTGTTCTTCTGTGAAACAATTTGGGTCACTAAGAACGTACAAGATGAGGCTGTGAAGATTGTGCAGTTAGCGACAACATTTATAGGTCATGTGCTATTATGGTATATGAAGTTGCAGAGTATCACGCCTATAAGAAAGGCCAAAAATTTGACAGAAATAAAGAAAGATCCATTGAAGGAGTTCAAAAATACAAAGTCAGAGTCGTAGTACATCACATAACTGAAGGAGATTAAACAGGTACAAACATAGTCGGTATGGGATTTTGATCAACGATTTAAGGATGTGATGGCTAGAATGAATTTCCAGATCCTAGATCAACAACATCAAGAATGGTTTATTGTAGGGATTATACCACACATTCGTAGGACATTGATTCAACAAAGGGTTATCTCCGGTAGGAGATAGTGGAGGAATGACACACGTTCAGATGAATTTGGTTGCTTTGAGGATTCAAATGGTCGAGCTTACAAAAGGGAAGGAGAAACGATAACAAGTTTGGTGTACCAAGTGTAGAACTGAAGGCCATCATAAGGACGAATGCCCAACATTTGCACAGTATTTGGTAGCTGGAGAACCAAATCCGTTACTAGGGGGGATACTGTGAGATATGTAAGAAATGGGGCCATCATCCCACTGAGTGTCCATTACTACAGAAGTATCAGAGTACACCAAGGAACTTGTTTTGCAAGTCCGTGGGACATGGAGAAATGGATTTATGCACGTTCGACTTAATGATGGAGTGCACATTAGATATGTATAGGATTTAGGAGGAAAATTCTGAAACAAAAGGGGGTGGTCCACAATATAACAATCAAAGAGGTTTCAATCAAGGGAACAAAGGAAATTTTGGTAGAGGTCGAGGAAGAGGAAATTTCGGTAGAGGAGGAAGAGGACCAATAATATGTTATAAATGTAATCAACTGGGACACTTGGCTCACATTTTCCCGAATCTGTGTACAACATGCACATACTGCAGAGCATCGGATCATGCAATGGAATATTTTCGTCAACTAGTTGAGAAATGGCAGGCCAAAGGTAACTATAACCATAATCAAAATCAGAATGTGTAGAAGATATCAACTGAAAAATGGAATGAGGGACCAATAATAACATTTTTTACATGCAGAGGAGCTAGAACAAGGGATGATATAATGAATAAAGGAAAAAATATTGAGCAATGGGTAAGGAAGTCAACAGGGCCTATGCAAACTTTTGATCCTTAACAAGAAAGGGAGACATTTGAGAATGTGCATTTTCACAGTTTGACATATTGTAGAAGAAATTTTTGGATAAACAATGTGTATTGGTTTTCAAAACATCTAATGTTTCGAGTGGACACTCCACCCATCATCAGGGACAACATAAAGATTTTTGTTGTCCTTGATGATGGGTGGAGTGTCCACTCGAAACATTGGACGTTTTGAAAACCAGTACACAGTGCTTATCCATAAATTTCTTCTACAAAAGGGAGACATATTAGAAAGTGAGAAAATAAATACTTGGATAGGATTGGGGAGCATTAACATCATCAACACCTCGCATAGAAGATCACGTTGTTCCAAAGATGTTAACATGAATTTTTGAGAAGTTGTGTAGAGATAATGAAGGATGCAACTGCACTGAGTACATTGTATGAAATGATTGATCACTACACATGAGGAAGGGAAACTCCTATCCCACAAAGGATGGTAAATCATGTATTGTGCAGGAAGAGAACCAATGAAGAATTTAGATTCAGTGCCCATAGTGGGGAGTATGATGTGGATAATGTCATCTTGGACTTAGGATCCAAGGTGAATGTTTTACCAAAGAAGACATGGGAGATAATGGGAAAACCCAAGTTAGTATGGTCTCTTGTTCAGTTAAGGCTTGAAAATCAACACACAATAGCCTCGATTGGCTGTTTGACAGGAGCACCTATGAACATAGATGGGGTGCACAACATGGTAGAGTTTGAAGTTATTGAGATCGTGGACGACAATCAACCATATACATCACTGATGGGAATGGAATGGGATTTTGATAACCAAAGAATCATTAACTTGAAAAGGATGTACATGATATTTCAGGTTGGATATTTGAAAGCTACTACACCCTTGGACCCATAAGAAGGAAAGATATACATATATCTAGCAAGAGGGAACAACGTTGAAAATTTATATAACCTGGATGTGAAGATGGAGGATTATTTCAACTTGATAACACATGGTACATTGAGTTGGAGAAGTATTAATTCATGCACATTAGATTCAAAAGTATATCTAGAGCATTGGCAGTAGAGGATGCATGAAGTTTCAACTAGACAATGTGCATGCACAAACCGATCCTTGCGCTGGATTGGAACAGAGCTGTTTGATTCACCCAGGTATGAAAAATTAACTGATATAAGCATGTTTGTAAAGGAATTTGAATTGAAGGTACCTGAACAACAAAGGCTGTTAGCACTTGATGTCGTCTTAAAAGTGACTCCAACCATATGGTGGGTTTCACACAGAGAGGGGATAAAATATTGGCCACAGTGCAACCGAATCATGCAAATAAGGTTTGTCTCTGAAGAAGACATTGAACATAAGTATATAGGAGATAGTGACCCAATAGGCCATGTTGAGCAATGCAGGGCCTTATGGATTTCAGTACCAAAGATAGAATGGATGCACAAATTTATACACACATTAGACACAATTTCGAAGAATTGGTATTTGGAATTGGAAATGCGTAGGGATATGACATGATGGGAAGAGTTGATCCAGAGGTTCAAAGTTACGTTCACATTCAAACATGAATCTCCATCAATAGATGCAACGTTATAGGCTATTTGAATTAATATTTTCTTGGAAGAAGGAATGATGGAGGTAGTATCAATATGCAATGTGCACAGAGCCAATATAAATGTCCATGAGTTATTGGAATGCTACAATGTAGGTAAGGAAGAATAGGATGAGGATGATCCTAGAAATGTACAAGTACTTGAAATACAAGGAGAACAAGCATTAGAAGGGCCAGAGCTTGAATCTGCCACATACACACAACCGATAAAGATGCAAAAGGAAAACATTGGGACAACAAAGAATCCCAAATTTGTGTAGATAGGAGATTATTGGAATGATGAGACAATATATAAGATTGCAGACTTATTGCGAGAATACCAAGACCTATTCCCAATGACATTTTCAGCGATGAAGGCGATATTTGGAGACTCAGGTGAGATGAATATTCCAATGAAACTAGGCACTAAGCCAGTGCGCCAGAGGCCTTACAGGTTAAATCCAAAGTATAAAGGGAAGGTGAAAGATAAACTAGACAGAATGTCGAACGCAAGAATTATTGAACCGATAAAGGAATCTGAATGGATCAGGCCAATGCCAGTGTAAGACAAAAAGACAGGAGGAATCAGGATCTGCATGGATTTGAGGAAGCTGAATCACGCATGTTTACATGATCCATTTCCAGCACCATTCACAGATGAGGTACTAGAAAATGTAGGAGGACAAGGGACTTATTCTTTCACAGATGTATTCTCGGGGTACCATCAGATAAAAATTACATAGGAGGATCAACAGAAGACCACTTTCATGATAGAGTGGGGCAGTTATCAATATACAGTCATTCCCTTTGGACTGAAGAATGCCCCAACGATGTTTTCTAGAGTAGTGCTTGCAACATTCAAGGAGTTCATCCATAAGTTCCTTGAAGTGTACCTAGATGATTGGATTGTGTTCAGTCTACTAAAGGATCATATAAAAGTACTCATGTTGATGTTGGATAGGTACAGATAGTGTTAGATTTCACTGAACCTGAAGAAGTGTATTTTTTGTGCACCGTTTGGAACTTTGTTGGGACAAGTAGTTTGCAAACAAGGACTATTAGTATACCCATCCAAGATTGTAGTAATTATAGAGTTAGAACCCCCTACATCAGTCAGACAACTGAGGTAAATGTTGGGTCATACATATTATTATAGGAAATTTATCAAAGGATATGTGCAGATCACAAAACCGATGGAAAAGTTACTGAAGAAGGAAGCAAAGTTTAAATGGAATGAGGACTTCCAGAAGGGGTTGGACACCTTGAAACAAAAACTGGTAACCGCCCCGATTTTGATCTTTCCGAACTGGAACAAAGAGTTCCATGTACATGTAGATGCATCGTCCATAGCATTGGGAACAATGTTGTCACAACCAAGGGAAGGAGACATAGATCATCCAATTGATTTTACAAGTAGGAAGTTGTCTATAGCAGAGAAGAATTATACTACCACAAAATAAGAAGGATTGGCAATGGTCTATGCGCTACAAAAGTTCAGACATTATTTATTGGGGTCTCAATTTAAGATGTATACAAACCATTCTGCATTAAAATACTTAGTCAATAAGCTAGTGTTGGGGGAGAGAATATGCATATGGATATTACTATTTCAAGAATATGACTTTGAGGTTGTATTGAAACCAGGGAAGCTGAATGTAGGGCCGTATCATTTATCACACATATTGCCAGGAGAAGATGTAGACAATTTAGATGACAACTTACTAGATGCACATCTGTTTACATTGAATATGGTGGATGATTACTTATCGTACATTGTACAGTTTCTAAGTACAGGCATGGCTCCATCAAGGATGAGTACACTCGCGTAGAAGAAACAATTGGTAGTGAAAGCAACAAATTATCAGTTGATTGCAGAGAATTTATACAAGTTGGGTGCATATGGAATATTGAGACATTGCGTATTGGAATACGAGAGACCAATGATACTTGAAGAAACACATGACAATATTATAGGAGGACATTATGCAGGGAGAGAAACTGCACAAAATATTTTGTGCACAGGACTTTGGTGGCCTACACTTCACATAGATGTGAAGGAATATTGTTAGTCATGTGATGTATGTCAAAGAGTGGGAAAACCATCTAGGAGATATTTAATGCCTTTAAATCCATAGATTACGTTGAAAGCATTTGATAAATGGGACATAGAATTTGTAGGACCAATGAATCCAAAAGCAAGAAGATTAGGGGTAATGTACATTATCACTGTGATGAAGTATTTGAAAAGATGGGAAGAAGACACCCCAGTTATAGATTGCACTGTAGATACTGCTGGGAGGATTTTGTTTGAGAATATAGTCACAAGGTTTGGATGTTCGCACATATTACTCAATGATCAAGGCACACACTTTCTGAATAAGACAATTGCAACATTGACTGAAGAGTTCCAAATACATCATCATAAGAGTACCCTGTATCATCCTATAGCTAATGGGACAATGGAGTCTTTCAATAAAATCTTGGAGAATGCCTTGACCAAAATTTGCAATGTAGGGAGAGACGATCGGGACTTAAGAGTTCCTGTAGTATTATGAGCGCACATGATGACAAGTAAGAAGTTGAAAGGTCAGAGACCTTTCAGATTTGTCTATGGGCACGAAACAATGATGCCAATGGATTTCATTCTACCTAGCCTACACATTGCAACAATCACTGAGCTATTGGACATTGGCACAATAGAAGAGAGATTGGAACAGTTGGTACAATAGGAGGAAGATCGGTTTTTCGCAGGTTTTCATCAACAAGTTCAGAGGGCTAGAGAGAAATCTTGGCATGATCGACAAATCATACATAAAATTTTTCAAGTAGGAGATATAGTACTACTCTATGATAGCAATTTCATGCAACATCCAAGAAAGTTTAGAATGCACTAGTTAGGACCCTATGTGATTCAACAGGTAACAAAGATATGTGTTGTGCGGTTGGAAACCTTGAATGGAGAAGTCTTTGAAGGAATGGTGAATGGAAGTCGATTTAAACTCTATAGAGATGACCGACAGTGTATGCAATAATTTGGGCTGCACTAGAACCCATGTATTATAGTAGTTGTACCATAGTAGAAAAGAAAAAAAAGGAAAAAGAAATAAAAAGTACAAAAATAAATAAATCAAATAAAAAGTAGATATAGGAAAAATAAAAAGAGTTTTTGAGTACCAAGGAATAAGAACTTGCGCAGAAGGAATGGTCATCACACATCATAATAGAAATGCACCAATTTAGGAGACAATACACAGACGAGACAGATTGTGAAGCAGACATATAAAACAACGAAGAACAAGTGAGAAGTTTGGAAATGAAAAGACCGTTAAAATCATTAAAGCATGAAATGATGGTTATGAAGTGGGAGCGATAGGTCATAAAGGTGTCACAGAGTATCAAATGGTAAAACCCACTGGGATTCATGACATATTAGAAGTACGAGGAAAAAATCACATGATAGATTTGGTAATAAAGGTGAATTTAGTTAAGAAACTCATCAACCACGGTGGTGGATTGGACAAGGCAGTTAAAGCAATATGAGACATGTGCATTTGGCGCGAAGGAACAAAAAAAATAGGAAGTTGTTCACTCTAAGTTATTGTTTCCTACGAGTGGGAGTGAAACAGAGTGAACCAGAAATAATTCAAGAGCACCAGAGCCAAGCAACAATTACCTGTGAAGAGATGCAGAGCTAGTCTAGGAATATGTCACAGAAGTGGAATGGCACTGCCTAAAGTTGGAGGACCATATTGAGCAGTGAGGAAACATGAAAATATACTAGTAGCATCACCAGAGGTCAAGGAGGTAGTCAAACCATTGGCTTCAGTGACACCAACAAGATTTCACAGAGACTACCTGTCATTGCGGATGGACAATGCATTGCCTATCACTGTACCAGACAATGGGAAGTACCCATTGCCGATAGCCCCAGTTTCATATGGTGTAAGTAGTGACGAAGATATGCTAGGGAACATTTCCAGCCTAAATTTTATGGACCATAATATCACAAATGCATAGAAGTTCCCAGAGTTTTCCAGGGAGAAATATTTGCACACTAGGACCATCCTAGAAACATGAGAAATCTTGTTAGAGCCATAGGAATGGGCATTGGGGTTAGAGAAAGAAGGAATATTGAACCTATTAGAAATTCTGAATTTTTGGAGGAGTACATAAATTAATTCTTGTGTGAAAGTATTGTTAAGATGTGTTCATGGGGGGACACTCTGGTTGAACCCCCCTAGTATTAATCGATACTACACTGATTGTGCAAATAAATAGACTTCCAAAGGCCGATGAGTACCCAACCATTCTATTCAACAAGGTGAGAGAGCTTAATCGATACTACACTGATTGTGAAAATAACTAGACTTCCAAAGGCCGATGAGGACCCAACCATTCTATTCAACAAGGTGGGAGAGCGAGCCCTCTCTAAGTCAATGAAAGATAAATTTGAGACATTTAGAGGAAAAAGGGGTCTAGATGTTAAGAGAATCAATGATAAAATGTGAGGTTTGTGACGCAGTTAATGGCTTGCAAGCTGCTGCGAAAATGTCGCAAATATGAAGTACCAACTGTAGTCATTGCAGCCGTAGAGAAATGTATGGAAGGAGTTCATATGAACTGGGATACCTTTTTAGTCAACCAATTCTTCCAGGATTGCACAGAGGCCTAGGAAAAGAGCACAAAATTCCATTATGCATGGTTGTTGATATTGATTGGATTGGTAGGATGGAAAGAACCATGATATTACCAGTGAATGCAGACATCCGATAGCAGCAATTTGGCTGCAAGGTTTGCCAATTTATGGCACACAACGATTAAGGAAAGACAAAATGAAAGTAACGCCAAATTTTTGTTTACTTGGAAAATATCACATATATAGTTGGGAACACACCCCGAATATCAAGAGAAATGATAGTAGCATATAAATATATTGTGCGGATTAGAGTAGGCATGCACCATATGTATGTGCATGACAGGAAGGATCCAACAAACCAATGGTTTCCAAATGGTTACCAATTGACAATAGAGGATGTGAGCTTGATAGTCAATGATTGGGAAGAATACTGGAAAATCCCAGTCAAGAAAATAGGGCACTCAGACGAGGGAGAAGAGAAAAACGAAAATGATGAGGATCCTGATGATGAGCAAAACAATGGCACATGAGATCATCCTAGGCCATCCACAACAACGATGCAACAACCTGTCCTAGAAGTAGGGACAAAAAGGAAGGATACGGGAACAAAACCCATAGGGTGGTGCATAAGAAGGCCAAAGAACAGAGATAGGCCCCATTATATATATAAACTAATGATAATATGGACATAATTGGTTACCAGATATGAGATACCACAAGGGAAATATGGGAGGAAGCAACAAGGAAGCAAGAAGAGAAACAAAATAAAGTGCAGGATCAATTGGTGGCACTCCAATAGATGTTGGAAGTAGCCAACATCATGAAATAAAAGAAGAACGAGGAAGGACCATCCACTGTGTGAAGGAGAGAACCAGAAAGCGCGCAACCGACCCTGACACAACTAACAATATGACATAAAAATTTATAGATTCAGGTAGATGCATTGGAGTTGCCAATGGGAAAATTACAGGAGAAAATAAATGCGTTGGGACACCTTAATATAGTTGTATCAAAGATTCCCACTCAAAGACTACAAGACTTGCAAGCAGGATTGTTGCAAGAAATGAAGAACAAAGGAGAGGAAGCGCACCTAGAATTGGAAGGAATGAGGGATGAAATAGCCCAATTATAGGAACATTATGACACAACACTTCAACAAAAGAGGGAAGTTGAAGGATGAGTAGAAGAAGTTCTGAAGAATAAAGATGAGGCTGAGGAGAGGGCCAATAAAGCATTACATGAGAAGGACGAAGTTGAATCCATTGTGTATAAAACCTAAGAAGCAGTCCAGAAGCTATATAAGGAAATTCTCGAAGTTTCGATTGTAGTAGAAACTACTATGGAGGAGAAAGTGTTGAAAATTGGGGATGTCATTAAAGGCTTCCATGAACAAATTGAGGACTTGAAATTACAGAACACGCCAGGAACGCCACCATAGGTGCACGAAGAAAGGGAGAGAATGGAAAAACCAACAATTGCCAACATTAAGAAAGTAGAAGGAGAATGCACCAAACTCTATGAGGAGAGTGTGCAGGTGTGGATGGAATTAATAGAAGACTCGAAGATGAAGGCCATAGAGGCCAGGCTAAGAGAATCATAAGAACAGGTGCACTAGGTAGTAGAAAAGGAGACTACACTTCCACTAGTGGAGCATACGTCAACCAGTTTGGCTCAATGGAAGGCATATGTAGAAGTGTAGAGATTGAGGGATCATAAAAATATCCTTCAAAAAAGACTAGGACCACTGTAGGAAGAAGTAGTGAGGGTAATTGGAGAGTTGGCCACTATGTAGGGTAAGTTCAAGCAGGTAGTGATTGAAGGAGAGGACAAACTTACAAACTTGACTGCGTAGGGGGCAGAGGAGATAGCAACAAAAAATGCCACAATAGTCAAAGAGGTGGAGGTAACAAATGATTCCTCTCAAAAATTCATTTTGTCATGCAAGAGCAGGCAACAGGCCTGAGTGGCTTTAGACGAGCCATAAGTGAGTGTTGGGGGCTTGTTGGACATGAATTTTTGGAAACAATTTTACAGTTTTGATAGAGTTTTTGGAAATATCCTAAGTATAGGAAAAGTGCGTGGAAGAAGAAGGAAATATATGGAGCGTGCAACCAAGGAACATCCAAGAGGTAAGTGCACATAAGGAGGAAAGAGCGCAGAAGGAAGACAACGCACAAACAAAAGAAGAAACATGACAACAGATAAAGCAAGAGAGCGAGAGAATAAAGCATGGCAAAAGGATGACAACTTGAAATTCCAAAAACAGAAGAACACCATAAATGTAGAATGCAGATTGAAAAGCAGAAGAAAGTAGTAGAACAACCAGTTAAATGAACTTGCCATGCATTATAATGGGGTATTTTTTGGATGAGAAGATTAGGTTTTTTATCCCTAGATAGATGTATAAATATGTAACAAGTTGGGAGATTAGGGGTTTCGTTCCATGTTGAGATATAGTCTATGAGATGCATTGAGGGGCTTCTCACTATTTTGTGAAGGATGGGGTTCCTAGTGTAGTTGGTTCTTGAATGTAACAATATGTGATGAGAAGAATGAATAAAGGAATGCCAAAGAGATGATATTGAATCGTGTGTTGTTTGTCTTTTATATGTTTTTCTTATGGAACATTGATTGTTGCATGGTAGATTAGTCTTACCTCATGTTGAATCTGTTAGCAGCATGATTTTCATAGCTAAGGTTAGAGGTTTGTCAGTAGTTTTCAAACTCTAACAGTCTAACAGTCTAATAAATCTGAGCTATAAGAGGGATGCCACCTGTCTAAGGAGGTTCAAATTTGTTCTCAAAGATCAGTTAGACACCAAGGGACACATGCACCTAAGATTCGACTCCACTAAATCTCCATGCAATGAGCTAGATGCAGTTTCATTTATTCTAAAAGATAGTTTCCATGAATCAAGGAATTAGTTGGATTTTATGTTTGCTAGATATCTCCAAGGCATATAATCCAATGCATGGAGTAAGTTGCGACCTCCTAGATATATTATTGATATAATTTTCTATTTAATGAGTGAGAGGACTCCAAATATAAATGGGGGGGACTCTTTTAGGAAAAGATGACTATTGTATTGAAGATCAAGACTTGTTTATTCCTTTGAAGTTAATGCATAAGTTTCCTCTTTCTGAAATTTGAGATTCATCACTATGTTTATGTTTAGTATGTGTTTCTTGTATATCATTTCCATGATTATGTTTTATGCTGGCATTTTCTAAGAATAAGTGGTAGGAATTCATCCATGTTTGATGCTCCTTTCACACTGATGAAGCTTGTTATGTGTTAATGGTTACTTTTACATATTTCATCTTCATTTGATGCTCTGTTTAGTAATTAATATTTGTGTCCTTTCTTCTAAATATGCACTGGAGATTCATCCACTAATTGATGCCTGTAGTGTAGTGGGCTTTCTTCTCCTTTCTATCTCTCATTTCATATCATTTATTTGCTAATAATAACACCTATTTTGCCTCAAATCTGCATAAAGAAACCAACCAACTGTTGACAGTAAAAAAATTGAAATTCAGGCCTTGTCTCCATTTCCCAATGGTACCTTTTCCTTGTTTGTCCTACCAACCCTTTTAAAACAAAAACAAACCTGTCCTATTGCAGAATCTGACCTCTGTTCATTTATTGATGAATCCTTTGAGTTATTACCAATCATTAGACATATGAGAGAGCCCTCTCTGGTTGTATAGGTTAGAATACAATCTAAAGTTGGTTGAAACAGTTGCCTTGGGGTTTTATTTGATACAACCCAAAGAAATTTCTGAGTGTTAACAAAATATTTGCGCAATAAGAATAATTGTTACAATTATGAAGTATAGATGAATCTAGAATATACTAATTATAGGAATCATAATCATAAGTAATTTAATACTAAATAAGAACCGAGTTACACAAACTAACCGAATAAGAAAGAATGAACCAAATGATTTCCTCCCATTCCGTCAATACTGTAGAAGCCTAGTTCTCATAGTCCTAATAGATTTCTCGGGTAAGACTTCATCTGCATAAGTAGGTGATGCCGAAAGGGAAAATGTCTGGTGGGTTTTTTTGGTAAAAGATAACTCAAACCTAGGGTCTTACAACCTGTGCACAACGCCAACAAAGGCCATGCTTGTGGATGAAATAGAGAGTGGGTCTTTTCTGACACCTTCTATCACCGGGGTCTTTGTGACAACTGATAAGGGGAATCTCATAGTGACCGGGGGCTTCCTTATTTGTTGCTATATGATTCTACTAGTGTCCCCATCGAACTAGAATTTCTTTAGATTTGCCACCTTGTTGGCCTTAGAGGGTGTGTAAAGTCCCAATCCAAGTTTTTCGATAGGGAGGTTCCCATCGGTGAGAGGAGACTCTGTTTATGATCCCAAGATGTTTGTATCTATGGGAGAAGCATCATTGTTTAATGTGTCTTTATCTTGTTTCCTATGCTACTCTTCAATTTTTATCATTGTTGCCTCATATGTTTCTCTTTGTTATGTTGTTATCGATGCTGCTACTACTTTTTCCTCCACCTATGTTGCTGCTTTGGATTCAACTATTGCTGTTGTTTTTGCTTCCTCTTATTTCTATTTCTGTTGGGATGCATCCTACTTTTTGTTTTGGACCTTTTCCTTTTTTCTTCGTTGATTGGCCGCAACTACCTCCCAGACTACTTTTTTTTTTATTTTCTCTTCTTCTTCGGCTTCTTTTTTCCTTTTGTTCTCTTCAACGTCAAGAGATTCAACAACTTTTATTTTTCTTTCCTCTTTTGTTGTTGTTGTTGCTTCGAAAGTTAAACTTGTAGTCATGGCTACTGCTGTCACTTCTTCTTCAATTTTCTTTTGTTCTTGTTCTTAGACCCTTTGCTCATGAGATTCTTCCTAGTGGGTTTTCCTTTCTGCTGAATATGACTTCATGGTAAGTTTGGGCATGACAATGAATCTCCTCTTCTTCCCATTTCACTGTTGTATATTCCCATCTATGCTTGTCTATGAGGCACTATTTCTTGACCACGTCCTGAGGGTCATGCCTCTGGAATATCTCCTCTTCAAAGCATAATGATATCAATGTGTCCACTTCATCTTGGGCCTATTTAACATATTCAAAGGAATATGATCCAAACCATAATGGTAATGGAGGCCATATTTCCTTCTTGTCCCTATAAAGTAATGCTTCAACTTCATGAATTATGGTCTGATAAGTGATTTCTTGCAAGAATGGCTTGTGAGGGGAAAAAATGGCGAGAAAATGCAACGCTTTGGTGGCTTCATATATTCTCAAATACGTCTCATACTCCACTAGGTAAAAGTATCCTATCCTTTGTATTATTTCTTGGGCTTTGTCGGTCATGCATGGAGTATGTGCATTGAAGACAAACTAAAATAATGGCACCAGGAAGTGATAACAAATTTTTTGATACTCTGTTCTATACTTATGCTCCCAAAGTACCTTCCAGTAAATGTGAATTGGAAGGTCGGTTGGCTGTCAGGCCTAGCCCATATTTGGATATTCATGGCATACAAACACCATGTCTAGAAGGTAGGAGGACATGTGAAAAATAGGAAATTTCCTCGGGGTGGTTTCTTTGACTTCTCTGATAGAGTCTTCTAGAGATTCTGATTAAATATCAGTCGAATTGAAAGTTGATCTGACATTGATGATGTACTGGATGAGGGGTGCCCAAGTCAAGGTGAATTTTGAAGCGCCTAGTTCCCCATACAACCTGCACAAAATCTCTACAACATATTGGTACGGTGTTTGTAATGCCTTGGTTTTGAGTCCCCATATTAATAGTGTATTTTGTGTATTTGATGAAAGAACAGAGTGACTAAACAATTAAAAGAGGATGGAGTGCCTAGGAAATGTAATACTTTGGACATCGTAAATAATAAAATACATCACGGGTTGCAAGATGGACAAGGACATAGTTATAAGGGGCTATGATTCCATGAGATAGGGGGACTAAAGGGGCTAAGTATTTTATTATTATTTTTATTTTACCCATCTTGGAATTTTAGAGAGAAATAATTGGTTACATGAGCTTCTTAGGGAAAAGGCTAGGTGGTTCTTGATTTCATGTAATTATATAAACACCTCTTCTAGGTTGTTTGGGGGTTCACACTTCATTTTTGGTTCTTCATTCATTGCTACTCATTCATCATTCCTCTTTCATTATTTTTCTTGGTTGGGACACGGGGACAATTTTTTAAGGAAAGAAGCCATTGTTTGATTGCTGTAGTAATTACTAGTGTATTCCAACCATGAATTGATGCCTACATGCCTGGGATGCATTGACATGTGCTAAAATTTGTTCACAACTATGAATCCTGAGAGTCTCAACATGAATATTCTTGACCAGATGCACTAGAGCCTTGGAAAGAGGTGGACATCTTGAGGGACTGTGTGGAAGTGAAGGGGGTTCATTATATTTGGGTGGTGCAAGATGGAGAGAGGAGAGCTTGTGTACTTTGGATTGTTGTGTGTTGAGAAACCTATGAAATCTTGAGTGCTCACTGGTTTGGGAAGATGAGTGTCACTCTGGAACTCATCCTTGTGGATTCATAGCACTAGCTTGGGGGTGACCTACTGTTGAGATTTATAACAACAATGTCCAAGGTTGGGTGGAGTTTCCTTGGTCTGCAGCTAGTTGGTGATTTATTTTGTTTAAGATAAGTGCTCTCTGTCATGTGTTTCTATGCTTGTATATTTATTTCCACTGTGTATTAATTATTATCTATGAGATTCATTTTTATAATATGGATGCTTGTTGGTTATTGTTGTGCATGGAATATTTTTCATTTCTTTCATGCTATAGTATGAATCTTGATTATTGCATGTGATTCTTTCATGCTTATTTATTAATTAAATGTTATTAGAATTTTAAATTAGTTCAAGAAGTGTTTTCTTGAAGCAATGTGACCTGACCTTGGTGGCTGGGTACATTGCAAATTGGTATCAGAGCTAGCTTTAAACACCAGACTAGTATGGGCCAAGAGGAGTCCAGATTCCTTAGATTTGTGGTCACATATTTGGTTTGTATGAATTTGGGAAAAATGAAGAAATTAAAGAGAAAATCCCCAAATTTGTGATTAGATATAAGTTAAATGATTCAAGACTAGCTAAGAAGTTTAATGGATTTGATATGCAGAGTTGTAGAGTTGAATTCGACCTAAAAGGTCAAAAAATTCAAATTTTTAATGGCTTCTATAACGTTGGGTAGAGTTTGGAGAATTGACAGTTGAGATTTTGTTCAATATCTAGATCAAATGCCCTGATTCCTCCTTGAAAATTAAAAAATTATAATGTTTTCAAAGTTTGGAAAAGTTACTAGATCGATGACCGAGATTCATTTTGACATTTGGGAAATGAGGAAGATCAAATATCCTTATTCGTTTTTGGCTATTTGGGAAGTCGAAGAAAATCAATGGTTGATATCATCTTGGCTGGGAGATCAACGACCCAAATTCCCCGAGTTTTGGCCGAAATCATATAAGTGTTGAAGTTCGCCAACAAAGATCACTGATGGTCGATGGTCAGGGATCGACAAGTTTGGCGAATTGTTGAAGTTCAACCAAAAGACATCTCTAATCGCTGATGGTCATTGGTTGGGGATCAACGAATTTGGTGAAGTGTTGAAGTTCACCAACAAATATCGTCGATGGTCGATGGTTAGGGATCGACGAGTTTTGAAGAAGTTTTTAAGTTTACCAAGATACATTTCCGATCACCGATGGCCGATGATTGAGGATCAACAAAATTTGGTGAAGTTTTCATTCAGCCAAAGGAAATATCTGAACATCGATGGCCGATGATTGGATATCAACAGATTTAGTGCGAAGTTCATATTCTTCCAAGAGAAAATCTTGATGTTTGATGGGGAAAATAGGGTGATGATGTGTCATACCATGCCATCATACATGTTTCATTCCAAATTATCATCCACATGTCATGCCATGTCAACCCAGTTGATTCCTTAGGATGACGCGTCATGCCATGTTAGCATCCATGCATCATGCCATGTCAGCGAAAATATGGTTGATCGTTGATGTTAAGGGTTCGGTGAATATTTGCAAGAAATATTGGTTTTCCAAGGGAGATGAATGATGGTGGATGGTCAATGATTAGGCATCAACGAAATTCATAGGCACCTATTGGGTTTGTGAAGAAAAATGATCGATGACCGATGGTCGATGATCGAGCGTCGGGGAGATCATTGGGAAAGTTGGTTTACAAAAGAAATTGCTGACCGTCAATCATCGATAGAGAGTGTATCAACATTATATATCTCTTCCGATTTGAGATTGAAGGTGCAAATTTCCACATAAGCAAGACTATCCATCAGTTTCAAAAAAAAAACAAACTAAGTTTAGAGCCATTTTCTTATTTTGGCCATAAATAGAGACGATTAATTCAGATTGAGATGAAACTTATGGTTTTCTAGAGAATATCGTTGTCCAATTCTTCTTGGATCTGTCAGAAATTGCAAAATAGTGGTTTTTAAAGATTTGGGTCCAGACCATTGTCAAAGATCCAACTGAAGCTAAAAATCTTAGAGGGAGTCCAAAAATAAGACATGGAAATAATCAATGAATGAATTAAATAAATTCTAATAATATTGGAATGGGATACTGAAATAGGCCAAAATTCACTATTTCGAGCCAATTTTGGGGGATTTTTTAGATTTTCAGAGGTTGAAAAGTGACCCTGGATCACAAAACTAGGAAATTTTATTTACTCAAAATTTTATATAATCATCAAGAAAAACACCTTTTGTTTAGTGAAATGTTTCCAGAAGTGCATAGATTGAGAGATAACCAGTTTTTCTAAAAATTCGACTGGAAAAAGGGGTGAAAAAGGACAAGGTTATCATTTCTAGGTTGCTGCAGGCTTTTTCTAGAGCGTCATATTGAAAGTATGAGAGTTTTTTTGAATTATATGTCATTATTATTATCTATGTATCATATGAATGTTTCTCTAGTTCCTAACATATTTTCTTCTGTAGTTGACATAAGTTGGAATTTCAATAAAATTACACCAGTGGAGAAAATGCACAAATGGGGTGAAAGTGGCTTTTTCAAGAAGCCATAACTTTCATCTCATAGATTCGATTGGTGCATGAGTATAGTCATTGGAGATATAATTCATAGGAAAATAACATGGAATTATTAGAATTTGGATAATTATGATATAATTCTTCATGAGTTGAGTAGAAAAAGGACCTGTAGCATTAATTGACAAATTTTTATAATATGCCTAATTCTAACAAAAATGGTTGCTTGCACATTTTGCAGAATTAGGAGATATAAACTTATCAATTGAATATAAGAATGCATATTTGGGACATGGAGGAAGAAGAGGGAGCCTTCAATCATGATAAATAAACCAAATGTTAAAATATCAGTGTTGGTAATGCAGAGACAATTGGGCATAGGAGCAAAGGGGAGCAAGACACATTAATAGAGACTATGAGAATCTTGAGAATATAAGTGTAGAGATACAAAGTAGACAATGAGAGGATGATGAGATAAAAAAAAAAAAAAAATCAATTCTCAAATCATGCAAAGCCTAAATCAATTGCATAGGCAAGCAAAGAATGTATCAGACTCAAGGAAAGAGGAAGATGGTAGATATAATGGAAGAAGAGATAAATATAGAAGAACTAGTCATTCAAGAAGTTCCATCATAAATCATAGATATCACTCATCCCCTTACTGAACAAGGAAGTTTTATGCATATGAAGACTCCATAAGCAGTCTAGAAGTGTCTCTTGTTAGGCACCAATGAAGAAGACATGAATTGGAAAATTTGTAAGGAGAGCTAAGGAAGCTTAAGCCACCATCCTTTGATGGTGAAATAGAAAGGCAAGATGATGCTAAAACATGGTATCTTGGAATCAAGAAGTTTTTCAGTTGCACAACTACTCATTTAACCTGGAAGCCAGAATTGCCACATACCATTTGCATGGAAAAGTTTCTATGTGGTGGGATCAACTGAAGCAAGTTGAGCACATTAATTATAGAAGGATCACTTAGAAGCAATTCAAGAGATGTTTTCATAAGGAGTATCTTTCAAAGAAATTTTATGACAAGAAGATGCAAGAGTTCTTTGAACTCGGGTTGGGGAGGATGACCATGGTAGAATATGAAAATAAGTTCTTGGGATTGTTGAAGTATGTGGGGTATATAAGGGATCAAAAGGTGAAGATACATAGGTTTTTGAGTGGATTTCCATCCTTTTATAAATATAAGATTCAATATGATGAACCTAGGACTTTGAAAGAGACCATTAGGAAGGCTAATTACCTATATGAGCAAGGAAAGGGTAGAGAATCCTTGCATAAATCTTGGAAGGATAAGAAGAAGGAGAAAAATGACCAGAGGAGGAATGGATTCAAACCTCCTTTCAACAAAAACATTCCTAATAAAAATCAACAAGATCATTATGCTAAGAATGAATCCAAGAGAGAAAAATCCCTGGGAAAAATGGGAATACCACCAATCAAATGTTGGGGATGCAAAGAAGATCACATGTATAAAGATTGTCCTCATAGAAAAGACAAAATGAAGACCATGCACAACATCCAAGATGATACAATAGTATAAGACATCAGAAGAATATATGTATCCTTAGAATATCGACAAGAATAGTACCAATCCAATATGATCGAAGTGGAAGGTAATATCATTAATAAGCCTATTGCTATTTTAATTGATTAAGAATAAATCCATTGTTACATTGATCCTAAAATAATGGACATATTACATTTGGAGAAAAGTAAGCTTGAAAAATCAAGTTTAGTTTAGTTAGCCACTGGAACCAAAAGAAAGATCTATGAGACTATTAGAGGATGTCCAATATATCTAAATGGAGTAAATATACTTTCTCATATGAATATAATCCCATTAGGATCTGATGATATCCTAGTTGGAATGGATTGGTTGGAAAAGAATCACACTATCCTATATTGTCATAACACGACATTTATATGTCTTGATGAAGAAGGAAAATAGATCATTGTGAAAGGAATTCAAAGACCCATTTCTATAAGGGATATTTCAGCCTTACAACTGAATAGATGTTTCAGGAAAGGATGTCAATCGTATGCAACTCATGTGGAGGAGACAAAAAAGACAAAAGGGCCAATCCTAGAATATTTTTCAGTATTGCAAGAGTTTGAAGACGTATTCCAAGAAATACCAGGATTTCCACCAAAGAGGGAAATATATTTCTCTATTGATTTAGTATCAAGCACTACACCAGTATCAAAAACACCTTACATAATGAGTACACCATAATTAAAAGAATTACAAATGAAACTAGAAGAATTTTTGAATAAAGGGTACATACGCCCAAGTGTTTCACCTTGGGGAGCACCAATATTATTTGTCAAAAAGAAATATGGAACATTGAGGTTGTGTATTGACTTTAGACAACTAAATAAAGCCACAATGAAGAACAAATACCCTCTACCAAGAATTGATGAACTCTTTTATCAACTAAGAGAAGCAAATATATTTTCAAAGATAGACTTGAGATGAGGATACCATTAGGTAAGAATCAAGGAAGAAGACATCAATAAGACAACCTTTAGAACCAAGTATCGACATTATGATTTGAAGTGGTGCCATTTGGATTGACCAAGGAACTAGCTGTATTCATGTGCTTAATGAATGGCATATTCAGAAATTATCTAGATAAGTTTTTCATTATGTTCTTCGATGACATACTTATTATTCTAAGTCCGAGGAATAACATGAAAATCACTTGAGGTTGGTGTTGCAAGTGATTAGGGAACATCAAATTTATTCCAAGCTTAGTAATTATTATTTTTATTGAGAACAGATCCATTATTTAGGGCACATTATTTCAAAAGAAGGTATAATAGTAGATCCAAAGAATATTGAATCCATTAAAGGATAGCTAGCACACAATGAATGTTTCATAAGTAAGATATTTTATGATATTAGCTGGATACTACAATAGATTTATAGCAAGGTTCTCTAAGATTACTCATCCCATCACTTCTTTGGAAAATAAGGGATTCAAGTTTGAATGGACAATAGAGTGTGAGGAGAGCTTTAATTTGCTGAAAGAATTACTTACTGGTGCACCTCTTTTAAATATTGTTGACCAAATGGAATTTTGTGGTATGTACAGATGCTTGCAAGAAAGAACTTCGTGGAGTCCTCACTAAAAATGGACATGTCATTAGTTATGAGTCCAGAAAGCTTAAAGAACATGAGAGAAATTATGCCATACCTGATTTGGAGCTTGCTTCCATACTTCATGCATTGAATATGTGGAGAAATTGTCTCATGGGAAAGATATTTGAATTAAGGACAAACCATAGTGGTCTGAAATATATTTTTGAACAACCAACTTTGAATGCTAGACAGACAAGATGACCATAAATTTTAAGTGAGTATGACTTTGACATAAAGAATATAAAGGGAAAATAAAATAAAGTTGTTTATGCACTCAATAGAAGAGTACATATCATGCATGATACAACCATTAGTATGCATCAGTCAGATTTGAACAACAAAATTTTAGATGTTGTTATTACAGATCAACATTACCTATAGGTAAAAAAACGTTTACAGTAGGAAAATGTACAACAAAAAATTAAAGGGTATGATATTAAGGAAGATGGATTACTTATGCATAAGAATAGAATTTATGTTCCTAGTTCTAGAGAAATTAGGAATTTGGTACTAAAAGAAATGCATAATGTTCCATATGTCGGACATCCCGATTACCATAAAACAATTGCAGCAGTAAGAAGCCAATTGTTTTGGATAGGAATGAAGAAGGATGTTGTTGATTACATTGCTATATGTATGGAAGTAAGAGAGTGAAGGATGAACATAGAGACCCAATGGGTTTGCTACAACCATTACCAATTCCAGAGAAGAAATGGGAAGTGGTAACCATTTATTTCATAACTAATTTTCTTAGGAAAGAAAGACAACATGATTCAATAATGGCAGTGGTTGATAAATTGACAAAGGATGCTCATTTTGTTCCTGTTAATATGACTCATACAACAACTAATATTACACAAATTTACATGAGGGGAATTGCTAGGTTGCATGAGATACCTAATGAAATTGTTTCAGATAGAGACATAAATTTTTGTTAGGGTCCTATAATTTATAGGAAATCTGATTATTCAATTATCTTTCTATCGCTGCTTTCATGACGAAGGCCCATGGCTTGCTGGTTTCCTCGGATGATTTTTATCCTCCCTCCATTTTACCCAATCCTTCTTTCATCATCCTGCTACACCATTCATTCACTTCTTCACCACTCACTTCCCTGTCCATTCATCTTATTGGCCACATCTCACCCACCACTCATCCCTGCATAAACAAAGTTAGATAACCTTAAGATAATTAATAATAAAAATTAATTAGTTAGGTTAATACTGTTAATAATTAGTAATTAAGTTAGTATATTTAGATTAATAGTTAGGTTAGTGTAATAATAATTTTAATAAAGAAAAAATAATTATTATTTAAAAAAAAAAAAATTAAATCAAATCAAATTAAAAACAAAACATTATAAAAAATTTAAAATTTAAAACATTAAAACAAATTAAATAAACAAACTTCATAAAAAATAAAATAAAACAATAAAATCAAATCAAATAAAAACAAAATAAGAATAAAACAAAAAACAATAAAATCAAATAAAATCAAATAGAAAAAACAAAATAGTAATAAAACAAAAAAAAATTAAAACATAAAAAAAAAAAAACACAGAAAACAAACTAACTATCCTAAGTCTACTAATTCTTCCCTCCTGTACATCATATTCCAATCACAAATTAAATCAACGACTATCCTATTATTTGGGACCCCCCATCCCCTCCAACATTAACCAAAAGGGGGTCCGAAAAGTAGTTTTAAATTTTTCCACATGTCACCTCCTTGTTATTTTGGATGCCCCCCCCTCCTAAACCAGTTACCATCCTACCCCTCGAAAACCACTTTCCCCAATTAAAAAAACCATTTTTGTCCATTTCGACCAGTCATCTTCCGAGGCGATTTCCAAGCTAAAGAGGGAAAATTTCAAAAAACTGAAAGATCTTTTTTCTCAGCACGGACCAAGGAAAAATAACCTCTTTCAGTTTTTATACAAGTGTCATAGATTGTGAGATTCAAAGACTTCTTTGGGGACTATTTTCAGGATTTTGTTTTCCACATGTTTTACACATCTTTTTCAAATGCAGATCCAGGACAGATGGAGAGGAATTTCAAAAAACCAAGAGAGGTTTTTTCTTAGAACAAGATGATATAAAAAAAATCCTCCATTTTTCACACAACTGTCAAGATCCGAGAGATATGAGCTCATTATTGTAGCCCTATTTTTTAGCAGTCTGGTCCATTTTTTATGGCAGACAGTTCAAAATTTTAGCGTAGCTCTTTCTATTTTGAGGTAGGTGGTTTGATTTGACCTCCTCAGCTTAGGGAAGAGTATTTCTTATATATTTGAACATTTTTTAATGTAAAAATGGGGTAGTGGGTCAGATTAGAGAGAAAACACTTTTGTGCATTGTAATTTTTTCCAAGTGACTGAATGGAATAGTGGGTGATTCACAGGGATTCTCGTGTTGGAATTTTGGTGGTTTTGTGCTCTTTTGATTTTTAAGTTATCTTATCTATTTAAATTCCTTTAATATGTATCTTCTTGCTTGGAAAAAACCAGATGTTTGATCTAGAATTCATCTTAATGGTGCTCTGTTTCAGTTTTGCCAAGTTATCAATGTTTTCAGCTTAAAGCATCACTTTAGAATTCATCCTTGGTTTGATTCTCTAATGTGTTTTTGTTTCACCCTTTCTACATTCACCTCCTGCAACAATATGATATGAATCCTCCACCAAATTTGCCTACCTCACCCCTATGAAAAAAAAACCTCTATTTTCCCATCATCTCATTGGACAAAAAATTGATTTGACATGACTCCATGCCAAATGGATTTGTCTCTTTTCTCATCAATATACCTTTAGAAAAAATAAACTTTGTTGAGATTATTACCTAGCCTAATATCTTATTTTTCAAGTAATATAAGTGAGAGAGCCCTCTCCAAGTCTAGAAGGGATATATTATGACCTAGAAGTGGTTTGTGGTTACCTCTGTCTATTTCTTTTTCAGGCTTAGAAATTACAGAGTACTAACAAGTTTACTTCAAATTTTTGGAGAGGATTATTTAAAGGATTTGGTACAAATATGAATTTTAGCACAACATACCATCCAAACTCAGATGGGAAGACATCGAGAGTCAACTAAGTGATTGAAGACACGCTGAGAATGTATGTGATGGATAAGCCATCTAAGTGGGAAGACTACTTGCATTTGATTTATTTTGCCTATAATAATGAGTATGAACCTTCATTCAAGATCAATCCCTTTGAGACTTTGTATGGTAGAAAATGCAATACTCCAGTAAGTTGGGATAACCCAACAGATAGAGTATTACTTGGGCCAAAATTACTCAAGGATATGGAAGACCAAATGGTTAAAATTAAGCATAATTTGAAGGCAACACAAGATATAAAAAAAGAGTTATGCAGATAAGAACATAACAACTATAGAATTTAAAGTGGGAGAGCATGTGCTTTTGAAAGTGAATCCCAAGAAAATTTCATTGGAGTTGGGTATCTGTACAAATATCACAACCAAATTCTATGGTCCATTTGAGATATTGGACATAATAGGGTTAGTTGCATACATGATTGCAGTGCCTACTTCCATGAATATGCATAATGTAGTTCATGTCTCTTTGTTGAAAAAGTATCTACATGATCCTAACCATGCCATTGATTGAAATTTAATTCAGGTAGAGCTAAAAGGAGAATTTCAGGTCCAACCAGTGTGCATATTGGACATAAAAGTCAAAATTATCTGGAATCGAGTCACAAAACTGCAAAAAATTTAGTGGACCTACTACGGTCCTAAAGATTCTACTTGGGAGCATGAAGATGCCATGCAAACATAGTACCTGTGACTTTTTGAAGAATTTTGAATTTTTTATCTTTGTTTTGTATATGCACTTAAGACAATGCCAAAATAAGGGGGAGGGGAACGCAATACCCCAGTTTTGAGTCCCCATATTAATAATGTATTTTGTTTATTTGATGAAATACCATAGTGTCTAAACAATTCAAAGAGGCTAGAGTGCCTAGGAAATGTAATACTTTGAACATTGTAAATAATAAAATACATCGTTGGTTGCAACATGGACAAGGACAGAGTTATAGGGGGATATGATTCCATGAGAGAGGGGGCTAAAGGGGATTAGTATTTAATTATTATTTTTATTTTACCCACCTTGGAATTTTAGAGAGAAAGAAGTGGTTACATGCTATTCTTGGGGAAAAGGCCAGATGGTTCTTGATTTCATGTAATTATATAAACACCTCTTCTGGGTTGTTTGGGGGTTCACACTTTATTTTTGTTTTTTCATTCATTGCTGTCCATTCATCATTCCTCTTTCATTATTTTTCTTGGTTGGAACATGGGGACAAATTGTTGAGGAAATAAGCCATTATTTGTTGGTTGTAGTAATTATTGGTGTATTTCAGCCATGAATTGATTTGTGCATGCCTGAGATGCATTGGCATGTGCTAAACTTTGTTAATAGCTATGAATCTTGAGAGTCTTAGCATGGAGATTCTTGACCATATGAATTCGATCCCTAGAAATAGGTGGACAACCTATGGAACTGTGTGGCAGTGAAGGGGGTTCATTGTCTTTGGGTGGTGCAGGATGGAGAGAAGAGAGTTGGTGTACTTTGGATTGTTGTGTGTTGAGAAACCTATGAGAGATTGAGTGTTGACTGGTTTGGGAAATTGAGTGTCACTTTGGAACTCATCCTTGTGGATTCATAGCCCTGGCTTGGGGGTGACCTGTTGTTGAGACTTGGAACAACAATGTCTAAGGTTGGGTGGAACATCCTTGGTCTGGAGCAAGTTGGTGATTGATTTTGTTTAAGATAATTTCTCTCTTTCATGTGTTTCTATGCTTGTATATTTATTTTTGTTGTGTATTAATTATCATCTATGAGATTTATTTTTATAATATGCATCCTTGTTGGTTATTGTTGTGCATGACATATTGTTTATTTATTTTATGTTGTAGTATGAATCTTGATTATTGCATGTGGGTCTTTCATGCTTATTTATTAGTTAAATGTTATTAAAATTCAAAATCAGTTCAAGAAGTGCACTTTTGAAGTAGTGTGGCCCAAACTTGGTGGATTACAATGTCCTCGTGGTCTTCTCGTGGATGTCATCGAGTACATGAATATTTCTAATGGATGCTCTTGGATGATAATACGCATGCAAAATATTTGAAAGAGATGGTGATATGTTCATGCAACGAAACTTGGAAGAGATGGAAATATCAAGAAGACCTGCACGATATAATGATTGTTGGTATATGCTACTCGAGAAGCCTACAAATAAATTATTTTTCATGGATGCTCGATTGATTGCTCGCAGTTGTTATGAAAAAATTCTTTGTCTAAGTTGATATGGGATTGTGTTGTGTTTCGTGATGCATGCAACAATTATGACTACGCAGTCAATTAATTATTATCTCTTGAAGACCTAAATAAAGACTAGAAACTCCCACACAACACGTATCTACTTTCATTCCCAGACTTAATTCAACATTCTGCAATCGCACTACAATGAAATATTCAACACATGATTATGTGTTAGTAGCTTAAAGAAAAAATGACTTTCGATCAAATAGTCGACCATGCGTAAGCATCGACTAGAAAGGAAATAAGTCGAATAACGAAAAAAACAACTCAGGAATTGGTCATCTTTCTACCCATTTCCTATATCACTCATTGAGGTATTCAAAGGAATTGTTAATCTGACCGTGAGTAATGAGTTTGAGATCGATGAGTTTGAGATCGATGTTTCAGTGCTTCGTTAAGAAACAAATGATTCACTGTAAAACTTAAAACACACATCGATAAAAGAAATATGTAGATTTCATAATTGAGGGTATATTTCATAATTGAGGCCATTGTGGAGATTGAATAAATTATGTCTTAATGGTTGAATAAATGTAAGCCTCTGAGATGATTTGTTTGACCAGAATTCTGTTTCCATTTTTGTAATAAACCCTCAGAGGCATATGTTCTTTATTGTACACATCGTTAGGGTAGCCTCATGATATTAGTAAGATGGTTTCTTTTACTGTTGACATTACCTAGTGAACATGAAGAAAAAATATGTATGTGTTATAAGTTCTTAAATGTGCACAGAAAGATAGAGTTCCAAAAGCGACTCGACGAATACTAATGTCTGATGCTACATGGGGTTTATCCTTTGGAAAATTCCTAGAACTTGGTTTCTCTAATCATGCTACAACAACTATAGTTTCCAGCTATGGTCATTCATTACATTGAGACTGCCTTCAATTTTATGCAGGGTATCACAATATGATTGCATATTTCCGATATTCCTACATCAATGTTGTTCCTTTGCATTTGCCACCTTTAATATTAGAGTTCCATGATCCACATCAATAATATTGGATCAGGAAGGAATATGCAGATGTTGCAGATAAAGTGGAACTTTTTTTCAGAGAGGTTTTTAATTTACTATGTCAGATAGGATAAAATATCGCCACATCTGGATCCATCTATTCTGGTTTTACGGTTCGTGAATCAAGGAGGAAAATTGCAGAGATTGAAGGAATGTTGCATAAAGAGACAATTAGATTTGAGGGTTTGTGTATTTTTTCCATATATGTATTCATCCATGGAGTCATATATAAAAAGTATTAACAAAAAGATACTATTAGGTATGGTTGAGCCAAATTCTATTTGAAAAGGGTCCCATGTAAGTGTTCAAAGAAAGGTCTTGCTTTTGTAAAAAGAGTTACATAAAGGATAGTTAGTCTGGAGTGAGTCTAAGTTGAGTTGAGTTTAGTTGAATTTATAGTTGATTTGGAGTCAAAGTTAAATGTTTTAAGTATAAAAATGAAAAATGATGGAATGTTTTCAACAACTTGATTGACTCAACTGCGCAATTGAGTTAATTGGGTCTATTATCCCCTAGCCTAGGGATAACTAAGGAGATCACGTCTCAAGGCCCACAGGTCACAAACATGGAATACCAAGAGAAAAATTACTTGAGCATGGCCCCAGAGGGCCCCTCTTTTCTTCAATGCAGTCCACGTATCACCACAAGCAATATCCATCACACCAACCTGGTCTTGAAGCAACAATGAGTCTTGCTCCATGAGGTAATGAGTCTGGGTATCATGGTATGTATCACTTTGATTTTTGGAGCACTTGAACATGTTGTATTGAATCCTTCTTCATTTCATGACTTTTTCTTGGAAATTATTCTCTTTGCCTCATTCACACGTGGAAGGGTGACACGGTGCCCTAGTAAGTTGATTTCCCTTTAGGATGGGTTTCTAGCCCTAGTAAGTTGATTTCCCTTTAGGATGGGTTTCTACTGGGTGGATCTGTGAAAAGTCATCACCCATTCCCTTCATACTTACCACTTTCCATATTTATTCCTTCCATGTCCCCTATCCTTGTTTGGGCATTGGGATTGGATACACTAGGAAGGGTTGTACCTAACCTCATGGGAAGAAGGGGCTAAAGGCCCAGAGGGTAAAAGTAGTTGGAAAGAGTTAAAAGATAATTTTGAAACCTTTGAGATGCTTTTCCTAGTGATCCCCAAGAAACCAATGAAAATATTCTCAGTGAGAAAAGGGGACCCACAAGATAACATAAACACTCAAGTTACTAGTTGATGGATAGGAGGTCTCATCATGAGCCGACCTAGTATGTGCATGGGCATGTAGCATTATGACACTACCACCTATATGGTAACCAAACTAGGGTATTGGCTCTTTGTGGCATAACCAAGAGAAAGGGGGTATCATCACGAGCCAACCTTCTCATTTCTGTGATATTTTTGTGGATAACATTGTCATCTCTGGTCATCAAGCCAGGACAATGGCCCTCAAATATTTCCTTGAAGCACAAGAGAAAATGATCAAAAGAAATAAAGATAAGAGTAAAAGGAAATGACTAGGATAGGAAACAATTGCATCCATGACAAGGTGCAACTCACCCTCCACAAAGGAGCCCACATGTAAGACTCTAAATTTCCTTGTTATCACATGCACTGCATGCCCAAATATTTACCCCATGCCACCTCATACACTTACATGACTTGGACTAGATCCCACCTAGGAAACACCCCAAACGTAAGAGAGGTTATCCCAATATGACACCCTGAGACCTTCTCCAAACCTAACTTGTCAAATTGCATAACATCTTTGACCATATGTTTGGGTTGAGGGGGGTTTGATGCACATATTTGGGTAATTTAATTATTGGATGTGATTTACATGCTATGATCCCTGTAACTTATGAACCCTTGGAGGGAATACTTGTTTTTGTTGTAGGACCTTTCTCGTGGACAGGTACACATGAGGGAATGAATAGCTTGGACCTTCATGGGGATCAAATCCCATAGATGGATGTTGAAACCCCAGCCAAGGGTAAGAAGAGATTGAGGGTTTGCACCAAATGAAGGAAGGACGTTACTTTTTGAGGCACTGTGGAAGACCTAAACCTGAGGTCTCATGGTCCTACCACTTGGACGTTATTCCTTGAGGGTCCTAGATGTCACCTTGATAGCCCTAAACATCATCCAGAGCTAGGGTTTCATCTTTGGAGGAATTTATGAGTTTGGTGGCATGTGTGGGAATCATTTTAGGCTTCTGGAGGCCAAGTGTTCCACTTTCCTTCCTCAATGTTCCACATATGGGGCTCATTACCTTATAAGGGCACGACATCACCCTTGGAGGAGATTTTAGATGTAAATTGAATTTGTTTTGGTAAAAGTGTATTTTTTGAGTAAACTGGCCAAGTCAGCCCTGATTTTGACCTAAAATTAATTAAAGGTCAAATTGTTGTATAAATAAACACAAAGTGAAATTTATTTTCATCATAACCTGTCATTGGAAGACAAGAGGTCTGAAATTTGTGTCCTATTGGGGTTAGTGGATGAAATAGTGAGGTGCCACTCTTGTTTAAGGCTTATCTTTGCAACTTGTATTAATTTCTTGAGTTTTATGGTGTCTTGCATGGTATATTCATGATTATTCTTGGTGCAAGTAAGTAGAATATGCATTTTTTCATCTATTGAATGGTTTTATTTTCTCATACAAGATTATGAAATTTCATGGTATATTTAATGCTTGAAGTAAGAAACTTAAGTTGTTACTTTCTTACTTTTTTATTTGCCAAGATTTCACTAAATTGATCTAGTAACTAGTGAAACCCTAGAGCCCTAAAGTGCTAACACTCTAGAGGTTTTCATTTGGTTATTGTTGCATTAGTTTTACTCCATAAAAAGTCTAAGGAGAGAAAGGCGCTAGGGCCTAGAAGTGACTACACCCTAGCACTTTGTTTCTTGAGGTCAAAATCTAGGAGGACTTAAGTTGCTACTCCTCCTAGAATTTTTTCCCTCTTAGACTTTGTGTATTATCATTAATGAGAAGCCTTAGAAGAAACCACCATCTTTGAATCCATCACCCTAAGAAGGCACTAATCCACTTTCCTCACTTCTTTGACAAGACTACAAAACTACACTCAAAATTCATTTTCTATCCTACTAACATGAACTAACTTGCTAACCCAACCTAGACTACTAACTCTTAAAAAAATTGTTGTTGCTACAAACCTTGTTTTGCGACCCTAACAAGCCTATTAACCAAGTAAAATACCTAGAAATTGCACAAGCCTAGGCGCTATCACCTCAAGGCTTTAGTCTCCCCTTTTGTTGATATTCCAAGTGCTTTTTGTGAAGTTACTGTAAGTTGTTGTTGTTGTTGTAACTAGTGTTACAACCAATGTTTGTGACTAATATCAGCCTACCAACTGTCTTAGAAACTTCCCAGAAAATTGTACTAGGAATGTTGTTATAATTTAATGTCAAAATTGTATGTTTTATTGCCTCATTAAGGTACTTTTTCTGAAGTGTGTTGCTGTTGTCATAACTTATCTTTGCTGTTGTTACAGTTATCATTGACAGCTTGTTTAAATTCAATTGTTGGTTGATACGTTTAGAGAACTCACATGAGACAAAGTAATATCATTGACTCTTTTAAATTCATGTTCACATTGTCTACACAAGTGTTTTCTTGTTGATATAAATTGCAACCATTATTATTTACTCATTGCTATCATTTACTTGTCATTAGTTGTATACACAGACTTCCAACATATATTTACAATTTTATTGTCTTATTGAAGCATTATTATCACTTGTTATTGCCTTTAACATTTGTTGTTGTATTGGTAAGGGGTAGGTACACTTTATTCTTTTTCTTCATCCTTCAAGACTTAAAGTTGACTTGAGTGACTTAGAGAGAGGGGTGGTTTACTTCTCATTTTTTTCCCTTCAACAACCCACTAGGTCTAGGGATGTCTCCCTTGGAGTAGATTCATCTTCCACCTAAATAGAAAAGGGTGTCATGTTGGGGTGAGAGTGATAGGATTACCCTTGTGTTATGCCAATCTCAACCTACTTGCCTTTAGGCTTTGGGAAAGTATAGATTGTGAGATAACATGGTCAAATGAAGGGAGAGGGTTAAATGTGTGTCTTCAAAGGTAGAATATCCTATTCGCCATTGTAATGTAAGTTGGTTTATAGTTGATTATATTGGTCCCTCACCAACATCAATCAATACCCAATTGACAACATTCTATTGAGTCTATAAAATCCTAGTTGCAAAAGTGTCTTTGTATAATTGAGTTTTAGTTGAACCATTGAGTTATGTTATAGTTAAGTTATTTAAGTCATGAACATGCAAAGTCATAGTTGAGTCATAGAAGAGTCCTCCTTCATGTAATGCAATATGTAGACTCCATACATTTCCATAGACCATAAAACACAAAGAAGCACATCCATGATTGAGAAGCAACATAGTATCAGAGAAAAGGTTTGATGAGAAACAAAACAACAGAGAAACAAGTTTGATGATCAATAGAGAAATAAAGCAGTGAAAGATTGAGAATTAAGGATGAGAATTGATAATGAAATTTTGGAAGTGATTGACGACATTAAAGAAAGAGAAATCTCTTGACAGAAACACACACAAGAGTTGAAAAGACAAGATGATGACATAAGAATGATTGAAATGATTGAGCCCCTTGGTAAAAGAGTTACATAATAGTCCTGTAGGTTATGAAAAATAAAGAAGAGGAATGGTAGGATTGGTTGATGTTGCAGACCCTTTTCAAGTCCATAAAAATATCCCCCAAGTGTGACAGTTCACTGGAGAAACCCTTGAGAGTGCACTGAAGACTCTTGGGAGGAATAAAAACTTGCAAGTGAGTATGGTATCTGGTGGAACCCAACAATAAATTGACAGAGTCGATGATATGGAGATCAAGGAGTTGGGATATGTGATATATATTCATTAATATCCATTGGAAAATAGTCATAGTAACCCTTGTATACATGTATCCTCTTATATATCTGGTGGTTGTTGTGGATTATTTACCTATGCAAACCAATATGCGTAGTTGATGCACATTAAGGATGCTTCTGCAAGAGTATAGATCCAAGACGTTGTTGCACACTTTCTTGGAACAAGAAAGGATTTGAGTGTGGTGGAGATGTTGGGAGGCCTCTTAGGCCCTTGTAATAGTCATCACATATCATCATATATTCACATCCATAATGGCCCTCTTAGGCCCATATGGGTGTGAATCCCCAACACAAGCCTGCAAATTCCATCACCAAACCCATGAAGCCCCTACTCAAATCCAAGGGGGTTTTCACCAAACCAAAAGTGTGATGTGGTGCCCATGATGATTCCCACATGCCAAAAACCTTGGGTCATGTAAGAATACCTTCCCGAAGCTACAAAAATCAACACAAACCTGGTAATAATTTGTTGTTCTAGAAAATTGATTACCACTTCATCATTTACCTTAGTTAGCGGGTCAAATTCTGTCTAACACGTGAAGTAATCACTGGAAATAAGTGTTGACTCGAAATATCATCACCTATTATAAAATACCACAAATGATTGCAAGGCCTATTTAATTATACTATGATATAATATTAATATGTGGGGTCCCCTAGAAGAAAAATCATAAAATGTATTTTCAAGTATTTCCCACAACATACACACATAACTTCATCAATGGTATTTTGATGAAAGTTTAAAAGTCACGATTCTTAACATGATTTAATGGTTGGATGCACTTTAATTTGATGCTTAACAATAATAGTTGCTTGTCTCCATTCTTCATCTTGTTGACATAACACTTATGAAACATAAAAATTACGTGATCTGAAATATTCTTGATTACACATACAAAAGAGGTTGGAATCATTCTTATACATGCAAATAAGAATATTGTGTTAATTGGTGGAGGTATGATTTTTCTACTACATGGTTTCTCATATACAAAACCTCACTATAAAATATCGTATATCATTTTAATAAAATGGTTACATGTTCCAACCAAAAAAATGTGTTATGACATAAGTTCAAGTTTATATATAAAAGGGTTTGAATTGAGTTTGTTGGAAAATTGGTTGTCATTGATGTCAACCTTAGAAGAATCCCTAAAGAAAATCCTAGAAGCCCCTAAAAGTGATGATGATGTGTCCACTTGAAGAGACCTTGAAGAGCCTTGAAGGATCCTTGAAGAATTCCCTAAACCAAGTGAAGAAGCCCCTAAATTCAAGTGAATAATCCCCTAAAACCAATATAATAAGCCCCTAAATCCAAGTGAATAAGCCCCTAAATCCAAGAGAAGAATCCCCTAAACTAAAGTAAGGAATCCCTTAAGGTCGAACATCCTTGAGGAAGAGGTGTGACCCAAAAGTTGTGACCCTTAGTCGCACCCCCTCATGTGGAGAAGACCAATATAAATAAGAGGAGCTTTGTTTGGAATTTGGATCACACCAATTCGAGCAAGCCAAGAAAGAGGAGAAAATTGCATCCTAGAAGAGCGAATTTGCAAGGGAATATGAAGTGAACAAGGGAGAAATTCCAAGGGAAGATGAAGTCTTGTGATGATTTGTTCTAGGGTTTTCTTTGAAGGTCATCTTGGAATTTTCAATATAACTTTTTTTATAGAACGATTCATATAGCTAAACTTGGAGGTTTTTTAGAAGAGATAGTGAAGAATATTGGGTATGAATTTCAGGTCTTTAATCATTATAGGTTTGGAGTTATACTCAGTGGAAGTTGAGGTTATTTGAACTAAGGTTTTCTTCTTCAAAATGAGTCATCTTGCCATTTTTTTATATAACATTTTGTTGGGGACAATTCAAGGAGTGAAACTTGGAGGAATTTCAAATATGATATTGAAGAATATTGTGTACAAGTTTCAAATCTTGATTCATTACAGGTACATAGTTATACTTGTTGGAGGTTAGGGTTTGTGACTAATCCATAAACTAGTCCCAAATAAGTGTTTGAGATAAAATGGTTATATATGAATCTTGGTAGGTCCAAATATAATTCCACTTGTTTTATTATAAAGATAATAAATAAAAAAATCTTAGGTCCAAGTTTCAAAATCAGAAACGAAAAATTGAGCTCGTGACAAATCTTACATGTTTGTAGATTTGAGGTATAGTTCTGAGCAATTTTGTATGCAGATTTAAGAAGTGATTTTGGGATTGTATTTGAAGGTTGATTTGATAATGTATAATCATTTAAAATATTCCAAGGTGATTGGTGTCTACTTACAGTAGATGCTATAAAACTCAGGGAGTGGGTTCTTCCTCCAAGTTGGTGCTTGTAAAATCTTGAAACTACTTAAGAAATGTTTCTGTGGTTTTCTCCTAGTTGGATTTCCACGTAAAACTGTGTGTGCAATTTTTATGAGTTTATGTGATGATTAATGACATGATTAATGGTTAAATTTTATGTAGTGATTGAATGTTGATATTGTTTAACTAACTCTATATTGATTCACCCCCTCCTCTCAGTATTCTTGAATAATCTAACAATTGGTATCAAAGTGAGTTCCTTCAGGAACAATCTAACCACTAGAAGGGAGATCATGAATAATTAAGGACAATTTACCAAAAATGGAACACCAATGTTTGATGATAAAAATTATTATTTTTGGAGCATAAGAATGAGAACATTTTTTCAGGAACAAGGATTTGATGTTTGGCAAGTTATAGTAAATGGATACACTACACCAACTTCTCCCCCAACAAATAATGTTGGTAAAAATATCAATGAATACAGTTCAAAGGCTATAAGTTCCATTCTAATTGGTGTAATGGGTTCATAATTTTTTAAGGTTATGCATTGTGATTCTACAAAGGAAATCTGGGACAATCTCAAGAATGTTTATGAAGGAGATGCTAAAGTCAAAGGGGCCAAGCTTCAAAATTAAAGAAGAAGATAAATATATTGCACTTTATTTTCTCTGAGTTGTTGAAATTGTGAATGTTATAAGAGGATTGGGAAAAAATATTGAAAATTTAGTTAATATGAAAAATATATTGAGATCTCTCCCAATGAGATTTGACCCTAAAATCCCAACTCTAAAAGAAAGACAAGATCTGGCTACATTGATCATGGATGAATTACATGGAATACTTACAAAATATGAAATGAGAATAGAATAGTAAAATCCATCCAGAAGGGAAGCAACTTTCAAAGCCTCCAAGAATACAAGAAAGAACAAGCCAAGGTCAAAAAGCCTAATCCAACAATAGTAATAATTCAAACAATGAAGAAGAAGCCAACGTTGTGAGAAAGTTGAAAAGAGGAATCAACAAGTACAAATGTAGGCTTCCTTTAAAATGATTTATTTGTGGTAAAGTTGGTCATTTTTCTTCCAAATGTCTTTATGCAATGGGTTTAGATAGTGATGAAGAATAAGTTCCTAAGAAATAAAATAAATATCAGAAAAAAAGACAAAGGAATAAATAAAGGAATATTTTTGAAAAATAAAAGCCTCTATTCAAAAGACGATATTTCCTCATCCAATGAAGATGATTATAGTGGCATTGACTCAAGAAGATTACTCTTCATGGCATCAGAGACTCAAGAGGAAACTATTGAAAATAATGAAGGAGATTATGAAGAATAAGGAGAAGTGAATATTGATGCACAATTGATCAGTGCCTTAAGTGATCTAAGAATAACAAGGAAGAAAAACAAGTCTCTCAAAGAAGAGTTGAGTAAACTGAAGGAAGGATTTCAAAGACCTACAATTTTTTTTGAAGAACCCAAGCAAACTATCGTATATCTAAGGATTAAGTTGGAAGAATCCAAAGTGATTGAAGAAATACTCAAGAGACAACTAGAAAAAAAGAAGAAAATAACAAAGAATCTAGAAGCTGAAATAGTCTCACAATGAAAGGAACTACACAAGGACACCCAAGTAAATTTTGGAAATTGCACCAAAATACTGGATGAAATCATCTACAATAAAAAAATATTCTATGACAAGTATATACTTGGATACAAGCAAAATAATACTGATGAGGGTTCAATCTCTACGATGACAGGAAATGAAGCAGAGCAAAGCAATTGTGCAGACACTATCAAGGGTTCCATCAAGAAAGAATAATGCAAGCCTCTAAAGGAGGATATACAAAAACCATAAATGAATAAGAGCCAAGAAGAAGATCATGCATTCAGAGGAACATGGAATCAAAAACTAATAATGAAGAAGACCCAAGAAGAAGATCATGAGTTCAGAAGAACAACACCAACTAGAAGGCCAGCCACACCCAGGTACCAAAATATTTTTTTTGTCTTGTGTTATTGTTGCAATAATTTTAGGCAAAAAGCCATAAATTGTAGAGCCTATGCAAAGGGTAGAAATACCTGGAACAATTATCCCAAGAATCATGATGAAGGAAATTATCCTAGAAATCCTTGTGAGGTGTTTGACAAAAATTATAAATTTTTTGGTGCTTTGGGTTATGAAATTGAATGGTACAATTGTAAAAATTTTGGACATATAGCCAAAAATTGCAGAAGTGAATTGATAGTTTCTTCCAGGGAAACTAGACATGTTCCCTTCGATCATACCAGAGAACAACAAAGAACTTGGAAAAGGAAGTAAAGAATATTTGAAGGTTGAGGGATGTGGGTTTTCCTTACAAGCTCAATATAGAAGAATCCATTGGTATATTGATAGTGGATTCTCAAAGCATATGACTGGAAACAAAAAATTATTTATAACATTAAAGAAAGAAAAATAAGGGTTATCATGTTTGGCAATGACAAAACCAAAATGATAGGAAAATGCACAACCAGTCTTGGAAACAAAGATGTTGTGGTAGAAAATGTCCTACTTGTTGAAAAAATGAATCATAATTTGATAAGTGTGAGCCAAATGTGTGATCAAGGACACACACTTATATTCAATTCAAAATAATGTGAAATAAGGAAAGACAGATCAAGAAGACTAGTGGCAACAATGACAAGGACTCCAAAAAACATATACATCTTGAATGAGATTGAAGAAGAAAGATGTTGTTTGGGAAAGAAAGATGAAAATTGGCTTTGGAATAGGAGAATGGGCCATATATACTTTGATAATCTTGTCAATATTATCAAGAAGTAAGTTTTAAGAGAAATTCCATAAATTACAAAGCCAAAGAACACTATGTCCAAGCACTGTCAGGATGGAAAACAAACAAAAGTTGAATTCAATACAAAGGAATACTCTAAGACAAAACCATTGAAGATTGTACACACTGCATTATGTGGGTCCATGATAACAAAAGGAGTGGATGGTGAAAAATACTTCATGCTATTCATTGATGACTACACCAAAATGAATTGGGTTTGCTTCCTCAAGAAAAAGTCCGAAGCTTTCAAATGTTACAAGGTATTCAAGAAACTGGTTGAACATGTTTTTTTTTTTTTAAATCGAATTCTTAAGATCATAAAATGGAGGTGAGTTTACTTCAAATGAATTCATGTATTTTTTTGAAGAACATGGAATAAAAATACAATTCTAAACAATTAGAACACCTCAGCAAAATGGAGTTGTTGAAAGGAAAAAAAGAACTATACAAGAAATGGCCAAAACCATGTTGAATGACTCCAAGCTAAGTGATATATTTTGGGAACGAGCAATGCATACAATCATTCATATATTGAACATAGGATTGATCATAATTAATAGTGATAATAATCCATATGAGTTATGGAAAGGAAGACCAACCAATGTCAAGCACTTTAGAGTGTTTGGAAGCAAGTGTTACATAGAAAGGAAAGACAAAAAGATTGTAAAATTTGACTCCCGGGTGGATGAAGGCATATTTGTTGGGTACTCATGTAAAATAAAATAACATAAGTGATACAATCTAAGAATCAAAAAGATAGTGGAAATAATCAATGTAAAAGTTGATGAAACAGACTTGCTAAAGACCGGGAAGGAAATAATAAATTCAAACATCTTTCAAGAACAAGAAAATGAAGAACTAAAGTAAGAAGAATAAGAACAACAAGAAGAGAATCATCCAGAATAAAAAAAAGAAGAAAACAACAAACAAGATTTTAAGAAACCTTCTAGGACACCTAATCTTCGAGTTCAAAAGAATCATCCACCATAACAAATCATTGGAGATAGAAGTGTTAGACTAGATAACAAAAGAAGAAGGCAAGCACAGACACCTGAACAAGGACACTTTTCATTATTGTCCAAAGTTGAACCAAGTAACTTTGAGGAAGAAAGAAATGATGAACATTGGATCAAGGATATGGAAGAAGAACTAAATCAAATAGAGAAGAATGAGACATGGTAACTATTTCCAAGACCAAAGGACAAAAATGTGATTGGGACAAAATGGACCTTCAGAAACAAGCTAAACGAACATGGATAGGTAACTAGACATAATGCAAGACTAGTGTGCAAAGGACATGCTCAAGTTGAAGGAATATATTTTGAAGAAACCTTTTCTCCCATAGCCATAATGAAAGTAATAATAATGTTCTTGGCTTATGCATTCTCCAAAAGGATCAAAGTGTATTATATGGAAATAAAATTATCTTTTCTAAATGGATAATTATAAGAAGAAGTATACATAGAACAGTCAGAACCGTTTCTACTATAAAAAAAGGAATATTGTGTTTGTAGATTGAAGAAATATATGTACGGAATTAAGCAAGATCTGAGAGCTTGGTACTCAATATTGGACATGTACTTACAATAATAAGGATTCAGAAGGTGAAATGCAGATAATAACCTCTACATAAAAGTAGATCAAGGAAGTATGATTATTATTGAAGTGTATGTTGATGACATCATCTTGGAAGTGATGATGATAGATTGAGTCAGAAGTTTTCCAAGGATATGCATAATGAATTTGAAATGTCCCTACTTAGGGAGTTCAATTTCTTCTTGGGACTCCAGATATCTCAGCTAGATGATGACATTTTCATTTCCCAAACCAAGTACATTAAGGAAATGTTAAATAAGTTCAAAAAGGAAGACTGTAAACCTGTGAGTAATCCTATGGTTACCGATTGAAAGTTGAGAAAAAATGATGAATCTAAATAAGCGAATCAAAGATTCTATATATCAATGTCTGGTAGTTTACTCTATGTGACAACTTCAAGACTATATGTAATGGAAGCAGTTGGACATGTCATAAGATTTCAAGCGGCACCAAAGGAAACCCATGTTCTGGCAGTGAAAATGATCTTCATCTATCTTAAAGGAACAACAGATTTTGGGCTATGGTATCTGAAAATAAATGAGTTAAATATGGTCACCTACACGGATGCAGATTGGGTAAGAAGTATTGATGAAAAAACAAGTACAAGTCGAGCATATTTCTACTTAGATGACTGCTTAGTGTCATGGTTGAGAAAGAATCAATATTCAATATCCTTATCCACAATAGAAGCAAAATATATCACAATAGTAACACATTGTACACAGATTCTTTGGATGAAGCAAACCCTGCATGAAATACAAGTGAGATATAAACATCAATGCTATAAACATCTCCAAGAATCTAGTGATTCTTTCCAAGACCAAACATATTCCTATTAAGTTCAACTTTCTGTGGGAACAAGTCACAGAAAATGATGTCAAGTTGGAGTACGTTGGCACAAAAGAACAAATTGCAGACATATTCACAAAGCCTCTTCCTTGGGAGACCTTTGAGTATCTTCGACAAAAAATGGGAGTAATTTCTACTCCATATTGATTTCCATAATATTCTGCAAGGAAAAAAAGGGGAATACTATCAGAGGGAGAGAAAAACAATAAAACTAAAAGCATGAAGATAGGGGGAGTCAGCATGAAGCCAAGAGGAAAATACAGTGATTGGGATCGGATCATGAAGAAATCGGGAGCACAGTTGTTTTACTAAGTTTCCATCAATTCCAATAGGGGAGATTGTTCGAAAAATGGTTGTCATTGATGTCAACCTTAGAAGAATCCCTAAATAAAATCCCAGAAGCCCCTAAAAGTGATGATGATGTGTCCACTTGAAGAAGCCTTGAAGAGCCTTGAAGGATCCTTGACATAAGCATATATAACTCCAAATATTTCCCCTTATGGCATAAATTTT
>JASDQU010374764.1:91701-104681 GCA_032191745.1 Picea mariana | reverse complement strand
ATGATAATAAGATGCAGAACAATCCATAGATCGAGTCACATCCACAAACTTGGAAAAAAAATGTCTTTGGTTCTGTCTGAGTTTCTCAAGTAATCCTAGCTTCAAAATAGTTCTTATCATTGACTATCAAGTTCATACATAAAACAATTGACCATTGGTATGTGGTCGATTCTTTTATCTATACAAAATAAAAATACTAAAAATAGCGTAAAGTTTAATTAAAGTCAAGGAAAAAAAATAGAAAAGTGGACAAGTCCACATGTGTTCTCTCAGTCATCCTTTAGTCACTACAACGAGTTTACCTTATCATGTTTGGACCACTAGACTAAAATATCTTCACAAGTGTGGACGTAGGGAAATATTTTCTGCTCCATAGGTGCATTGAGCCCGACCTTCATCTCCATCACCCGATACCTGAATTTGTCCATCCTGGCACCCAAGTAATGTAAGACCACCGATATTCTTGTCGGTATTTCCACAAAATTCTTTACCTTCTCTCTCTCCAAGGTTTTTATTTGGGGAAAATCAACCTTAAACTTTTGGTCCATCTTGTTGTGCTTCTTGATTACTGATGGGCCCCTGAATTGACATATTTTTGGCATCCATCTAGCACTTTTCCCCATACCATTTTGATCATCCTTTCTGTTCTAAGACATCTCCTCCATATATCTCTTGATGTTTCTCTAGTTAGCAGCATCGGGCAGACATTCTCCCATATTGGTGATGATGATTTGACCAAGGGAAATGATTCATTCACTCACGGATCTTTGCTAGTGGTGAATGGCCTAGGTGTAGTATTTATCCTAACAAGGAGTGGATAGAATTGAGGTGCTCTCACATTGCCTTCTTCAGGGTAGAGTGATCTATATTAATTAGACGTGCATGTGAGGAAATAATCATCAACATAAATATAATATATAAATAATATATTTATAATATAATGTATAAATATATAAATAATCAATAATAAATAAATAATAATAAATTAATGAAAATACAATAATGGATAAGACATGTCCATTAAATGAAAAGGAACTCTGCCCAAGTATATATATCAAGGCCCTAAATCGTAATATATCATCTCATATATAATATTTACTTACAACAACCTCTCATCAAGTTTGCTATGTTTTGTTGAGATTTTCAGTGTGTAATTATTCTATGATAACAATAGCATTTAAATCATAAGGAAATAATTATCATATTTGAAAATTAGGAAATTCAACATGGTTTCAGAGCTAGTTAAAAAATTTCATTGCCAGATCTAGTATAAGTCTTTTCCAAAGCTAGTTAAAATATTTTAGTGCTATATCTGATAGATCTGCTTCAGATCTTTTATTTTTTGCAATTGTATAGTTGTGTTCGAGAGAGGCCTATGCACACAAAGAGACCACATTCTCTCTAGTCATGATTTTCCTGATTACAGGGCGTGATCACCTTAAGGATTACAATACATAATGTGACTAGTTCTTTTGTTCACTCTCTATTTCTCTACAAATTGTGACCCGTCATATTGTGATAACTAACAGAGCTTCTATAGACTCTGCAATAGTGATTGGTGTTTGAGAGGGAGGTCTATACAGATTTTTGGGATGACCAACCCAGGCATTGGTACATGAAAACATCAGTTTGTGTGAGCTATGACATCATAGATTTGCACACTTACATTACATGGATTTACCAGCATTGAAGAGTATGGTCATAGAACTTCTAGAGCTTTACGTAGAGCATGATGGAATTTGCAAAGGATGTGCACTTGGAAAGAATTCTAAAGGATATTTTTGATCAGTGACAATAGGTCCAAGGGGATCTTGGATCTAGTACATTCATATGTATGTGGACCTATGATAGTTGCATGTTTGGGTGGATTCCTATACTATGTGATATTAATTGATGATTTCCCCCAGAAGAAATGGATATTCTTCATGAAATCCAAGGATGAAGTATTCAACATATTTTAGGAGTTCGGGGCTCAAGTAGAGAACCTGATAGGGAAGAATATCAAGAGGGAGTTGGTCATTCCTTACAACCCACAATAGAGCAGGGTTGTAGAGAGGAAGAACAAGTCCATTGTAGAGGTTTCCAAAGCCATGATTCATGATCATAATTTAACCATGTTCTTATGGGGAGAGGCATCCAATACAACAGTGTACATCCAGAACAAGAGTCCTCACCGGATCTTGGGGAACAAGACTTCTGAGTAGGATTTCACAAGTGTGAAACCAAAGGTGAGTTATTTGAGGATCTTTGGTTGTCCAGTCTACATTCATGTGCCCAAGGAGAAAAGGACGAAGTTGTAGCCTTCTGGGAAGAAGGGGATGTTTTTTGGATACATCTATACATCAAAGGATTACAAAATTTACATTCCAGGACAACACCAGATAGAGATCATTCAAAATGTCACCTTTGATGAAGACACAACATTCATGAGGTCTAGAGAGTGTCATATGGAGATTGATAGTGAGGATAAGGAGGCTATGAAGGATGTGGGTTTAGGTCCCTCTGTTCCAATTGATCATCCTTCAAACTATCAAGAGAAGTCAATAGAGCCATCTGAATCGGTGGACTCGCCTAGAGTCATTGTTCTAGAGACTAGGAAGAGGCTAGTATTTCTTTGTGATACATTGCATGATGCAAAGAGGCATGCATCTCCCCATGGTACTTTTAGGAAAAGTAGATGACCTAAGGAATTATCCATTTATATGGCATTGATGAGTCACATCATTGATTCTGAACCTTCTAGTTATGAGGAGGAAACATACCAACAAGTTTGGTGAGATACTATGATGGAGGAATACCCAAGGGGAATTTAGTGGTGACTTCCAAGTGGTTCTACAAAATCAAGCATACAAAAAATGAAAACATAGAAAAGTACAAAGTGAGATTCGTGGAAAGAGGGTTCTCACAGAAAGAGGGAGTGGACTATGAGGAGACGTTTGATCCAGTTACTAGGTACACTTCCATCACTACCATTATTTCCATTGCAACAATCATGGATTGGATATTACACTATATGGATGTAAATACTGCATTCCTCAATGGTTTGATTAAGGAGGAAGTGTACATAAAACAACCTCAGGGATTTGAGGTACATCGGAGGGAGTCTCATGTTTGCAGGCTAAAGAAGGCCTTGTACAGAATCAAGAAGGGACCCAGGGTATGGTACTCTAGGATTGATGGATACGTGATGAGCTTGGGATTAACCAAGATTGAAGAATATCCCAACCTTTACTACAAGGTTTTTGATGGTGATCCTTTGATCTTGGTGTTATATATTGATGACTTGTTCCTTATGGGAGAAGATCGACTATTCGATGAGTGCAAGAGGGAGTTTGCCTCTGATTTTGATATGAAGGATCTTGGATTGATGAATTATTTCTTGGTATTTGAGGTGTGGAAGAAACTAGGTGAGATATTCCTCGGACAGGGGATTTACATAATTGACATCTTGATCAGATTCAGTATGATGGATTGAAATTCCATGGCTACACCTATGATGAAAAATTTGAAGAAGCCGAGTGATTATGTTTCATATTCAGATATGGTGGATCCGGCTATGTACATGAAACTGATTGGATCCTTGATGTACCTGGTTAACACCGGGCTAGATATTTTCTTTGCATTGAACACCCTGAGCTAGTTCATGGTTGAACTGAGGCACTACCATTGGGTTGCAGAAAAGCACATGTTGAGGTACCTACATGGTATAGTTGGATATGGTCTAACATATAAAACATGCATTGAAGTGAGGCTACAGAGATATATTGAGTCTGACTGGACACGAAGTGCGGTGGACATAAATATCACCTTGAGGTGTTGCTTCAACTTAGGATTAGCTATGATATCCTAGTTTAGAAGGAAGCATACTTATGTAGCACTCAGTACAACATAAGGGAAGTATATCACAACTAGTTTCGTAAGTCAAGAAGTAGTATGGCTTCATAAAATTCTTGCAGAACTATTTGATCAAGAGCTAGAGATGACCTTAATACACTGTGATAATCAAAGTTGTGTCAAGCTTTCAGAAAATCCAATATTTCATGACAAGTCAAAGCACAATGAGATAAAATATCTCTTCATTCGAGATATGTTATAGAAGGGATAAGTAAATCTCTAGTACATATCCATAGATGAGAAAATTGCGAACAATCTCACCAAGCCTCTATCTAATACAAAGTTTGTATACTTCAGAGACAAGCTTGGAGTGATGTAGAATGTCTCCCTTGCTGGGAGGGAGTGTTGATGTTTATCTAGTTAGTAGCATTGGGCATACATTCTCCTAGATTGGTCATGCTGATTTGACCAAGGGAAATGACTCATTCACTCACATATATTTTCTAGTGGTGAATGGTTGAGGCGTAGTATTTGTCCTGGCGAGGAGTGGATAGACTCGAGGTGCTCTCACATTTTCTTCTCTAGGATGGAGTGATCTATATTAATTACATGTGCATGTGGGGAAATAATAATCAACATAAATATAATATATAAATAATATATTTATAATATAATGTATAAATAATCAATAACTAATAACTAATAATAAATTAATTAATGAAAAGACAATAATGGAAAAGACATGTCCATTAAATGAAAAGGCACTCCGCCCAAGTATATATATTTGGGCCCTCAATTGTAATATATCATATCATATATCATATTTACATACAACAACCTCTCATCAAGTTCGCTAGGTTTTGTTGATATTTTCAGTGTGTAATTATTCTATGATATCAGTATCATTTAAATCATAAGGCAATAATTATCAAATTTGAAAATAAAAAATTCAACAATAACTGCTCTATTTTGGCACCAAGGTACAATTCACATCTTCTATTCCATTTTACAATTATTATTGCATGTCTTCCATAGAATTTGTTGTTTCTTTGCACTAACATTTTTTTGCAGAAAATGTCTACAAAGGATGCAACACTATTGTTGCGATTCCAAGAAACTACAACACCATTGTTGCGATTCTGAAAGGTGCAACACTATTGATACTATTTCGGATGACATTTAAGTTGTTGCATTTCTGGTTGATATTTCTATTGTTGTTATTACATGCAAACATAACTACCAAATACCCACTTGTTGACACCCTAGACAAAATCAAGTCAATTGTAGTTTTGTTACCAAACAATAGTTGTTGCACTTAGACGTGTGACGGTTCTCTTGATGTTGCAATTGTAAATAAATATCTACCAACAAATCAACCACATCATGACTATTCATACATGAGATCAACAAACATAAGAACACCTAAATGAAGATGTTGGTTCATTTGTCGAATCAACAACGCTTGACCTTTCCTTGAGATGGCGATAACAGATGAAAAACCTGCTCCACATGGTTTTCCATTCATTTCTTGTATGATTTTAGATTATGAATTTATTATAAGAGGACTCGAGCTATTAGAGCTCAGGGAGAAGGAAAATTTGTTTTGTATAATTTCACATTTGTTGTTGTACTTCCAGACTTTTTCATAATATAATTATTGTCTTTCTTTCACTCTTTCGTGTGTTGATTCATTGAGAATTCATGTGATTTTTAATTAATCTTCTCTAAGGGGGTAAGGCCCCATCCTTAGCCCGGTGTTGTCTATAAGTTTAGATCCTATGGTTACATTGTTTATTTTTATAATTTAATAGTTTGTTTCACTTATGTTTCTCGTTCATAGTTACTTCTCGGTTTGTTGCAATTGCTATAATTGTGAATACAAAAGTGCATTGCCTAGATTTTTTTTCATATTTGGAATCAGAGATTCGAGTAGATCTAGTTCTATGATTTTAAACTATTGTTTGTATAAACTTAAATTTGTGTGGAATATATGCAATCGGTGTGATATCTAATTTGTTAATTGAAGGAACATAGTTTTACAAGTGAATTGTAATCCGTTCATCTTTCTATATTTATATTTATGCTACAACTCATTGAATTCAACTTCTAAAGTGTGCATTGCATGATCTTGATTATAATCCACATTTCATCTTAGTTCTATTCTAAAATTGCAATTCATGTGAATCTATTTTCTGCAATTCGTGTTGTGATCATTTTATGTTGCAGTGAGCCTTTGGTTTTCCAATCAAAGAAGAATTTCACTCTTAGAAAGAAATGGAAAATGAAAATGTCAAAGAAGAATTTCCCACCTTTGGTTTTCCAATCATWGAGTGAKAACATGAAGCTAAKATGAAAAACATTCACCATTCTTCCTTGCCTACTTTTCATGGATTATCAAAAGAAGATCCTGACACTTTCCTCTTTGAGTTTGATGTACTTTTCAAGAGTTATGACTATGTTTATAACACTCATAAATTAAATATTTTTCCTTCCATGCTTAAGGATGTTGCATTATGGTGGTTCATGGGCCTTGACAAGAACAATATCCACACATGGTACCAAATGACCAAGAAATTCCTCGAGAAATAACAGGATTACTACAAGGATACAGAAAGAATAGAGGAGGTATTCCATATGACACAACATTAAGATGAGAGCCTTGAATACTATGTATAATGATTCCATTATAATATACAAAGGGCGAGGAAGGGGGACGTGTCTCTTGAGAATCAAAGAGTATTTATATTAAGGGGAATTCGAGATGAATGTATAGAACTCCTTAACCTGATGAGTGGAGGAAATATTTCTAAGTTGGAATATTATACGAACATATACCTTTGTCTTAGACATTCCATAGGTACATAAATGAAATACAGAGGACCAATATACATCTTAACAAGAACTGGAAAGACTACAAGGGGTGGTATTACAAAGGCAGAGATCGAGAACATACTGGAAAAATTCAAGACTGATCTGCTTAGCAACTTAAGCTCTCAATTGGATACCTTGTAGACGATGAAGAAGAAAGAAGAAGGCCATAGTTTTTCCAACTTGTAGAAATAAGTACCCATGGAAGGAATGTCTATTGTATCAGATTGAGGTTTTTGGCTTCTGTAGTGAAAGTCATGACACTCGTAACTTCCCTTCTTTACCTGGACTAAAGGCTATCTTTCAGAAGGATAAGAAACCATAGCATTTATGCTTTGTCACGCAAAAAGTATCATGGTGACCTAGAACTCATGGTATGATTCAATACCAATATCAATACTTTAATTCACAATGGACTAACCCTTCTATGAAATATGTTTCTCAACCATGGCGTATGCCAACACAACAATGGGTAGCTCCTCCTCCCTTAAACTAGTTATAACAACAGGGGTGGAGAAACACTCTAGGATGTCCTCAACAACTTATGACACAACCACCCATGCAACTTCTTCCCCCTCCTCAAATGAAATCATCCTCTTCCACACCCATTTGACCACAACTACCTATAAAACCCATTCCTAAACCCAATAATGGAAGGTCAGTCCACCCAGCACAAGCTACTGGACTTGCTACCTTTCCGACCTATTCAATATCCTCCCTAGACTGTAATGACATTCACCTCTGATATGGGAGGACGATAAACAAATACCAACCTCCTGTTACTATTGAATATATTAATGAGGATATTAAGAATAAAAAGTTATAATGAGTACAATCTCATGAACCTTAAAAAAATAACAAATCCCACCCTTAATTTTAGAACCCACCTTATCCTTAAAGGTTAATCATAGAGAATCCTTGTACTCAACCCAAATTTTGTTTCTTGGGAGAGCTCAAAAATGTGTGTGTGAAATATTGCTTTTTCAAGCCATTAAAGATGTACCTATTTATTCAAAAGCGGTACGGGAACTGTGTATTCGGAAACGTGATAGAAAATGCAAAGACCCTCAAACTGTGCATGTCATGGGAAAACTTTCTAACCTAATGATGGGGGGATTTCTTGCAACTAAATTCTATGATCCCGAAAGTCCCATTGTTAATGTGAAAATCAACAATACCCTCATTTGTAAAAAATTAATCGACTTAGGAGTTGTCATTAATTTGATGACATGAGAAACCATGCAAGCTTTAGGACTCACATGTCTTAGATAAACCCCCATTATCCTTCAATTAGAAAAAATATCAACCATTAAACCAGAAGGTATCTTGGAAGATGTAGTAATATCTATGGATTCATGGGAATATCTGACAGATTGCATGGTCCAATATCCCAAGAGATCTTTGGGAGGGTATCCTTTAATTTGGGGAGACCATGGTTGGCCATGGCTAATGCTTATGTTAGTTGTAGATAAGGAAACATGACTATCTCTCACGAGTATTCAACGAAACAGTTAACCCTCTATCCTCCTTTTAAGCCTAGTATAGATTTGGACCCAACACTTTGGGTTGAAGGAGAAGATAGTGATGATGAGGAAGAGTCCCATCAAGTCCTCTCCATAGACCAATATTTATCCATTAGGGAGAAAATAGAAGATGAAAAAATCAGTGATTTCATAGCCTCTTCCTTCTCCTCAAACAACTCACACATCCTTGAACAAATCATGCATCTCTAGGTTCAAGATTATCTCACTATAGAAGATATCCCACTTGTATAAAATGAAGTACCACAAAAAGATGAAGATTCCCCTTTAGAGACTATAGAAATTTCCCTTGGAAAAACATTGAAAATCAATCGAGGGCTCAATGAACAATAGGAAGTGCAATTGATACAAGTACTACAAAAACATGTCGATGCATTTTCCTAGATTTACATTGACATGAAGGGAATCCATCCTAATCTATGCACACACCAAATCTATATTAGGGAAGGATCCTGACGCATCCGCTAACCTCAACATAGGATGAATCCAACCCTGAAAGACATAGTCAAGCATTAGTTACAAAATTTGCTTAGTTCTAGATGCATTTATCCCATATATGATAGTCAATGTGTTTCCCCTCTTTTTATTGTACCTAAAAAGGGGAACAAATGGATATTTGCACAAATGTTTGTGAACCTAACAAGGCTACACATAAATACCATTTCCTGCTTCCCTTTATTAACCATGTCCTGGACACATTAGCGGGAAAGAAATAATTTTGTTTATTCGATGGTTTGAGTGGCTATAATCAAATCCAGATTGCATTGGAAGACCAAGATAAAATGACATTTACTTGTCCATGGGGTACATTCAGTTATCATGTTCTACCATTTGGACTCTGTAATGCACCTGCCACCTTTCAGAGAGATTTTATAGGTATATTTTCCAATCTAGTACATGATTGTGTAGAAATATATATGGATGAGTTCACAACCTATGGTGATGAATTTAATCAGGCATTGGAAAATTTAGAAAAGACCCTAATACAATGTAAGGAAGCTCATGTTGCACTCATTAATGAAAAATGACAAATTATGTTAACTGAAGGTATTGTATTAGGGCATCAAATTTCAGCAAAAGGCATTCATGTGGATCCTAGAAAGATCAAGTTAATACTAAATTTCCCTACTCCAACTTTGCAAAAATAGGTATGAAGCTTAGGATATACTGGTTATTATCATCGTTTCATTAAAATTATTCACAAATTTCTCATCCGTTATTTTCCTTACTAACTAAATATTGTGAATTTTTTATGGACAAATAACATGCCAACATGAACTATATGAATTGAAGATTAAAGTGTCTAAAGCTCCTGTCTTACGAGGGATGGATTGGTCCTTCCTGCTCCACATCTATACAAATGATTATGAAATTGCCATTGGAGTTGTACTAGGTCAACAAGAAGGAAATGGTCTGTATGCAATCTATTATATCAACAATAATATTATGCCAACATAGTTAAATTATATGGTAACAGAGAAGGAATTTATTGCAGTGATACATTCTATTAACAAGTTTTGGAATTACAATATGGGACATAAAATAATATTGCACATTTATCATGTCACCATTAAGTACTTAATGAAAAAACCGATTACTAATGGAAGAGTCACTAGGTTCTTACATTTATTACAAGAATCCGATATTACCATCCTACATAAACCAGGGAAAGACAATGTAGTGGCTAATTTCCTTTCTAGACTTACATCTAATGAAATGGAGCCACCGATAAAAGATTATTTTCTCAACGAGCACATGTTTGTGATTTATACTAACTCTCCATGGTTTTCAGATATTGATAACTATTTGGTTGCAGGTAGGTTACCACAACATATATCTCTAAAAGAATGATAGAAGATCATTAAACAGAGTTGGAGATTCTCTTGGATGGACGATTGTCTCTTTCACACAGGTTTGGACCTGATCATCATACAATGTGTTCGAGAGAAAGAGATCCATGAGATTTTAAAACATTTCCATAAATTATCCAAGTGGATATCAATGGCCACCCACCTATTCCATTGGCTCAAAGACAAATTTCCATTTTGGTAGTTTTTTCCTAGTTTTTGGGTCCTAACTTTCTGAGGTCATTTTGAGGTTTGAAACAACATTTTTTTGGCCCGCCACAGTCACACTTTAGGTTCTAGCGATAGTGTGTTGGAAACATGTGTATTCCTCAGATATTTCTTTCCAATGAGCTATTGTGTGCCTAAAAAGGAGGTCGTATGCAAAAGTTACTACCCTCAGAAGTTAATGTACCAACTTACCCCATCGGGGCCCACACGACTTTTGGCGCTTCATCTCCTAGGGTTAGGTTTTTGGATTTTTAGGGCTTTATCATTTATTATTTATGTTAAAAAGGCCTTTGGAGCCTCATTTTAACCATATTCTTGCGAATGAGCGTAGCCGACACATCTCTTCTTATAGATAAGCTACCACCATTCTAGCTAGCTTGTGTGCTTTTTCACTTTACAGTCTTTTGTATTTCAAACAGTCATTAATAGAATCTGAGCTTTACTATATTCATGTGTTCCTTGCCATATATCTATGTAATTCTTTGTTAAATATATTCCTTCATATCATTCCTAAAATAATCTAGATCAGTGGTATCAGAGCGGTCTACTCCTTATCATCTTCAGTGCATGTCCCCGACGAGGTTAGGGTATAGATAGTTGTGTCTAGAGCTTGTATCTCTTGAGGAAAAATATTATCGCATGCCCAAGAGAACTTCCATGGTGGAAGGAAATAGGGACGATATGACTTGAGATCCTTTCAAATTGTTTCTTGAGGAATCCCTTGCACGACAAAGGAACAAGATGATGGATAATTTTGCCTAGATCCTTATACAATTGTTGGCAACAATGGAGGAAGCTTCAATCAGAAATCACTTCGGAAGTGTGATTCCCTTCAAGGCACAAGTTAACTTTGATATTCCTTTATTTGAAGGCCATATGTATGCCGACACGTTAGAAAAATGGTTAAATCTGCTAGAGTGTTATTTATTTATCTACAATTTTTCCAACAGTGAAAAGATCACCTTCGTGCTACTTAAGGCCCTTGATCCCCATGTAAGAGATTGGTGGGAGAATTAATTTGAGAAACATGATGAGGATGAATTTATAATTTTTTAGCCAGGACCCACTTGGGAGGCTTTTGTTGATGCCCTCAAGGAACAATAATACCCTGTTGGAAGTTATGATGACCAATACATGAGATGGACCACAATGCTCCAAGAGAGGGGCCAAATGATGCCGAAGTTCACAAATATTGTCCATACCTTGCACACCAAGGTTGGTATCAAAGACTCTAAAAACAATATGGTCCTACAATACCCTAGGGCTCTGCACAGGTACATCCAAATCAAAATGGATTTTCTGTACATCTCATCATTGGGAGCCACTTATTGATATGCTATCAAAATTGAGTAGAAAGTCAAGCAACAAAACAAGCGAGAGTTCGGGTCTGCAAATACGAAACAATCAAAGTATGGTAAGGGTGTCCCTAACCCCTAATACAAAGGACAAAGAAAGGGTGGCCAACCCTAGGATAACCATCCTAAGTCAGCAACAAATAAGGGTAATGGGAATTCGAAGAAGGAAATTGGAAAATGGTGCAATTTTCACAAAATCCCTTGGCACACTACTGATGAATGTTGCTCCAAAAAATCATTGTTGGATGAGAAAAAATACCCAGGGTCAGATGTAGACTCATAATCTGATTCCGAGCCATAAAATGGAATATGGATCATTGATGCAAAACTTAGTGTCACCATCTCTACCATAAAAGTCCATCCAAAGGAACCAGATGATCTTGAAGAACGGGAGCATATTTTCCACTCGCATATGTGGATGAAGGGAACCCCACTCCATTTCATTGTTGACAGTGGTAGCCATAATAACTTGATCTCAGATGAGGTTTTTAATAGGTTGAACTTGAAAATGATGCAACATTCTTAGTGATACACGATTGGTTGGCTCATCCAGGGATGGGACATCCGCATCAACCAACAATGTCTCCTGCACTACGACAACCCTTAAAAAATGAGGTATTGTGTGATGTTTTTCCACTTGAATTTTTTGATATTTTGATAGGACAATCATATATGTGGAAGCATCATTTTGTTTAAAAATCTATTCCACGTAGTGTCATTATTACTTTGGGAGATCAAATCTATAGGGTACTAGAGGAAGTCCCAAATATTGCGGTCTCTTTGATATCTATGAAGCAGTGCAGAAAGGTGGTTTCTTAGTCAGGGAGATTTTTCATCTGTATGGTTTGATTGAAATGTGAATGGAAGTTCATTGCAACCANTAGTCCCAAATATTGCGGTCTCTTTGATATCTATGAAGCAGTGCAGAAAGGTGGTTTCTTAGTCAGGGAGATTTTTCATCTGTATGGTTTGATTGAAATGTGAATGGAAGTTCATTGCAACCACCAAAAAACTATGCATGGGGTCTCTCTACCCAACAACAACAGGTGGACGAAATAATTGAGGAGTTCAAAGACAATTTATCTCGCCTACCAGGGTGCATGTACACTATAAGGTAAATAACTCAATTGATCTGACACCTGATGCTCCTCTTCCTAATGGTCCTATATACATGCATTATGTTATGGAGAATGAAGAAATCAAACACTAGATTCAAGAGATGATTATGAAGGGCCACATCAAACCAATCTCCTCACCTTGTAGGAGCCCAATTGTTTTAGTACATAAGAAGGATAGGACATGAAGAC
>JASDQU010374764.1:67097-91681 GCA_032191745.1 Picea mariana | reverse complement strand
ATGAAAAACATTCACCATTCTTCCTTGCCTACTTTTCATGGATTATCAAAAGAAGATCCTGACACTTTCCTCTTTGAGTTTGATGTACTTTTCAAGAGTTATGACTATGTTTATAACACTCATAAATTAAATATTTTTCCTTCCATGCTTAAGGATGTTGCATTATGGTGGTTCATGGGCCTTGACAAGAACAATATCCACACATGGTACCAAATGACCAAGAAATTCCTCGAGAAATAACAGGATTACTACAAGGATACAGAAAGAATAGAGGAGGTATTCCATATGACACAACATTAAGATGAGAGCCTTGAATACTATGTATAATGATTCCATTATAATATACAAAGGGCGAGGAAGGGGGACGTGTCTCTTGAGAATCAAAGAGTATTTATATTAAGGGGAATTCGAGATGAATGTATAGAACTCCTTAACCTGATGAGTGGAGGAAATATTTCTAAGTTGGAATATTATACGAACATATACCTTTGTCTTAGACATTCCATAGGTACATAAATGAAATACAGAGGACCAATATACATCTTAACAAGAACTGGAAAGACTACAAGGGGTGGTATTACAAAGGCAGAGATCGAGAACATACTGGAAAAATTCAAGACTGATCTGCTTAGCAACTTAAGCTCTCAATTGGATACCTTGTAGACGATGAAGAAGAAAGAAGAAGGCCATAGTTTTTCCAACTTGTAGAAATAAGTACCCATGGAAGGAATGTCTATTGTATCAGATTGAGGTTTTTGGCTTCTGTAGTGAAAGTCATGACACTCGTAACTTCCCTTCTTTACCTGGACTAAAGGCTATCTTTCAGAAGGATAAGAAACCATAGCATTTATGCTTTGTCACGCAAAAAGTATCATGGTGACCTAGAACTCATGGTATGATTCAATACCAATATCAATACTTTAATTCACAATGGACTAACCCTTCTATGAAATATGTTTCTCAACCATGGCGTATGCCAACACAACAATGGGTAGCTCCTCCTCCCTTAAACTAGTTATAACAACAGGGGTGGAGAAACACTCTAGGATGTCCTCAACAACTTATGACACAACCACCCATGCAACTTCTTCCCCCTCCTCAAATGAAATCATCCTCTTCCACACCCATTTGACCACAACTACCTATAAAACCCATTCCTAAACCCAATAATGGAAGGTCAGTCCACCCAGCACAAGCTACTGGACTTGCTACCTTTCCGACCTATTCAATATCCTCCCTAGACTGTAATGACATTCACCTCTGATATGGGAGGACGATAAACAAATACCAACCTCCTGTTACTATTGAATATATTAATGAGGATATTAAGAATAAAAAGTTATAATGAGTACAATCTCATGAACCTTAAAAAAATAACAAATCCCACCCTTAATTTTAGAACCCACCTTATCCTTAAAGGTTAATCATAGAGAATCCTTGTACTCAACCCAAATTTTGTTTCTTGGGAGAGCTCAAAAATGTGTGTGTGAAATATTGCTTTTTCAAGCCATTAAAGATGTACCTATTTATTCAAAAGCGGTACGGGAACTGTGTATTCGGAAACGTGATAGAAAATGCAAAGACCCTCAAACTGTGCATGTCATGGGAAAACTTTCTAACCTAATGATGGGGGGATTTCTTGCAACTAAATTCTATGATCCCGAAAGTCCCATTGTTAATGTGAAAATCAACAATACCCTCATTTGTAAAAAATTAATCGACTTAGGAGTTGTCATTAATTTGATGACATGAGAAACCATGCAAGCTTTAGGACTCACATGTCTTAGATAAACCCCCATTATCCTTCAATTAGAAAAAATATCAACCATTAAACCAGAAGGTATCTTGGAAGATGTAGTAATATCTATGGATTCATGGGAATATCTGACAGATTGCATGGTCCAATATCCCAAGAGATCTTTGGGAGGGTATCCTTTAATTTGGGGAGACCATGGTTGGCCATGGCTAATGCTTATGTTAGTTGTAGATAAGGAAACATGACTATCTCTCACGAGTATTCAACGAAACAGTTAACCCTCTATCCTCCTTTTAAGCCTAGTATAGATTTGGACCCAACACTTTGGGTTGAAGGAGAAGATAGTGATGATGAGGAAGAGTCCCATCAAGTCCTCTCCATAGACCAATATTTATCCATTAGGGAGAAAATAGAAGATGAAAAAATCAGTGATTTCATAGCCTCTTCCTTCTCCTCAAACAACTCACACATCCTTGAACAAATCATGCATCTCTAGGTTCAAGATTATCTCACTATAGAAGATATCCCACTTGTATAAAATGAAGTACCACAAAAAGATGAAGATTCCCCTTTAGAGACTATAGAAATTTCCCTTGGAAAAACATTGAAAATCAATCGAGGGCTCAATGAACAATAGGAAGTGCAATTGATACAAGTACTACAAAAACATGTCGATGCATTTTCCTAGATTTACATTGACATGAAGGGAATCCATCCTAATCTATGCACACACCAAATCTATATTAGGGAAGGATCCTGACGCATCCGCTAACCTCAACATAGGATGAATCCAACCCTGAAAGACATAGTCAAGCATTAGTTACAAAATTTGCTTAGTTCTAGATGCATTTATCCCATATATGATAGTCAATGTGTTTCCCCTCTTTTTATTGTACCTAAAAAGGGGAACAAATGGATATTTGCACAAATGTTTGTGAACCTAACAAGGCTACACATAAATACCATTTCCTGCTTCCCTTTATTAACCATGTCCTGGACACATTAGCGGGAAAGAAATAATTTTGTTTATTCGATGGTTTGAGTGGCTATAATCAAATCCAGATTGCATTGGAAGACCAAGATAAAATGACATTTACTTGTCCATGGGGTACATTCAGTTATCATGTTCTACCATTTGGACTCTGTAATGCACCTGCCACCTTTCAGAGAGATTTTATAGGTATATTTTCCAATCTAGTACATGATTGTGTAGAAATATATATGGATGAGTTCACAACCTATGGTGATGAATTTAATCAAGCATTGGAAAATTTAGAAAAGACCCTAATATGATGTAAGGAAGCTCATGTTGCACTCATTAATGAAAAATGCCAAATTATGTTAACTGAAGGTATTGTATCAGGGCATCAAATTTCAGCAAAAGGCATTCATGTGAATCCTAGAAAGATCAAGGTAATACTAAATTTCCCTACTCCAACTTTGCAAAAATAGGTATGAAGCTTAGGATATACTGGTTATTATCATCGTTTCATTAAAATTATTCACAAATTTCTCATCCATTATTTTCCTTACTAAATAAAGATTGTGAATTTTTTATGGACAAATAACATGCCAACATGAACTAGATGAATTGAAGATTAAGTGTCCGAAGCTCCTGTCTTACGAGGGATGGATTGGTCCTTCTCGTTCCACATCTATACAAATGATTTTGAAACTGTCATTGGAGCTGTATTAGGTCAAAAAGAAGGAAAGGATCTGTATGCAATCTATTATATCAACAATAATATTATGCCAACATAGTTAAACTATATGGTAACAGAGAAGGAATTTCTTGCAGTGATACATTCTATTAACAAGTTTCAGAATTACATTATGGGACATAAAATAATATTGCACATTTATCATGTCACCGTTAAGTACTTAATGAAAAAATCGATTACTAATGGAAGAGTCACTAGGTGCCTACGTTTCTTACAAGAATCTGATATTACCATCCTAAATAAACCAGGGAAAGACAATGTAGTGGCTAATTTCCTTTCTAGACTTACATCTAACGAAATGGAGCCACCGATAAAAGATTATTTTCTCAATGAACACATGTTTGTGATTTATACTAACTCTCCATGGTTTTGCAGATATCGATAACTATTTGGTTGCAGGTAGGTTACCACAAAATATATCTCTAAAAGAATGATAGAAGATCATTAAACAGAGTTGGAGATTCTCTTGGATCAACATTTGTCTCTTTCACACAGGTTTGGACCTGATCATCATACAATGTGTTCGAGAGGATGAGATCCATGAGATTTTAAAATATTTCCATAAATTATCCAAGTGGATATCAATGGCCACCCACCTATTCCATTGGCTCAAAGACAAATTTCCATTTTGGTAGTTTTTTCCTAGTTTTTGGGTCCTAACTTTTTGAGGTTGTTTTGAGGTCTGAAACAACATTTTTTTGGCCTGCCACAATCACAATTTAGGATCTAGCGATAGTGTGTTGGAAACTTGTGTATTCCTCAGATATTTCTTTCCAACGAGCTATTGTGTGCCTAAAAAGGAGGCCGTATGCAAAAGTTACTACCCTCAGAAGTTAATGTACCAACTTACCCCCTCAGGGCCCACACGACTTTTGGCACTTTATCTCCTAGGGTTAGGTTTTTGGATTTTTAGGGTTTTATCATTTATTATTTATGTTAAAAATGCCTTTGGAGCCTCATTTTAACCATATTCTTGTGAATGAGCCTAGCTGACACATCTCTTCTTAGAGATAAGCTACCACCATTCTAGCTAGCTTGTATGCTTTTTCACTTTACAGTCTTTTGTATTTCAGACAGTCATTAATAGAATCTGAGCTTTACTATATTCATGTGTTCCTTGCCATATATCTGTGTAATTCTTTGTTAAATATATTCCTTCATATCATTCCTAAAATAATCTAGATCAGTGGTATCAGAGCGGTCTACTCCTTATCATCCTCAGTGCATGTCCCCGACGAGGTTAGGGTATAGATAGTTGTGTCTAGAGCTTGTATCTCTTAAGGAAAAATGTTATCGCACACCAAAGCGAACTTCCATGGTGGAAGGAAATAGGGACGATATGACTTGAGATCCTTTCAAATTGTTTCTTGAGGAATCCCTTGCACGACAAAGGAACAAGACAATGGATAATTTTGCCCATATCCTTATACAACTGTTGGCAACAATGGAGGAAGCTTCAATCAGAAATCACTTCGGAAGTGTGATTCCCTTCAAGGTACAAGTTAACTTTGATATTCCTTTATTTGAAGGCCATATGTATGCCGAAATGTTAGAAAAATGGTTAAATCTGCTAGAGCTTTATTTATTTATTTACAATTTTTCCAACAGTGAAAAGATCACCTTCGCGCTACTTAAGGCCCTTGATCCCCATGTAAGAGATTGGTGGGAGAATTAATTTGAGCAACATGATGAGGATGAATTTATAATTTTTTAGCCAGGACCCACTTGGGAGGCTTTTGTTGATGCCCTTAAGGAACAATAATACCCTGTTGGAAGTTATGATGACCAATACATGAGATGGACCACAGTGCTCCAAGAGAGGGGCCAAACGATGCCGAAATTCACAAATATTGTCCATACCTTGCACACCAAGGTTGGTATCAAAGACTCTGAGAAAAATATGGTCCTACAATACCTTGGGGCTCTGCACAGGTACATCCAAATCAAAATGGAGTTTTTGTACATCTCATCATCGGGAGCCACTTATTGATATGCTATCAAAATTGAGTAGAAAGTCAAGCAACAGAACAAGCGAGAGTTCAGGTCTGCAAATACGAAACAATCAAAGTATCGTAAGGGTGTCCCTAACCCCTAATACAAAGGACAAAGAAAGGGTGGCCAACCCTAGGATAACCATCCTAAGTCAGCAAAAAATAAGGGTAATGGGAATTCGAATAAGGAAATTGGAAAATGGTGCAATTTCCACAAAATCCCTTAGCACACTACTGATGAATGTCTCTCCAAAAAATCATTGTTGGATGAGACAAAATACCCAGGGTCAGATGCAGACTCATAATCTGATTCCAAGCCATAAAATGGAATATGGATCATTGATGTAGAACCTAGTGTCACCATCTCTACCATAAAAGTGTAGCCAGAGGAACCAGATGAGCCTAAAGAACGAGAGCATATTTTCCACTCGCAGATGTGGATGAAGTGAACCCCACTCCATTTCATTGTTGATAGCGGTAGCCATAATAACTTGATCTCAGTCAAGGTTTTTAATAGGTTGAACTTGAAAATGATGCAACATTCTTAGTGATACACGATCGGTTGGCTCATCCAGGGATGGGACATCCGCGTCAACCAACAATGTCTCCTGCACTACCACATGAAACCCTTAAAAAATGAGGTATTGTGTGATGTTTTTCCACTTGATTTTTTTGATATTTTTCTAGGACAACCATATATGTGGAAGCATCATTTTGTTTAAAAATCTATGCCATGTAGTGTCATTATTACTTTGGGAGATCAAATCTACAGGGTATTAGAGGAAGTCCCAAATACTTCGGTCTCTTTCATATCTACGAAGTAGTGCAGAAAGGTGGTTTCTTAGTCAGGGAGGTTTTTCATCTGTATGGTTTGATTGAAATGTGAATGTAATTTCATTGCAACCACCAAAAACCTATGCATGGGGTCTCTCTACCCAGCAACAACAGGTGGACGAAATAATTGAGGAGTACAAAGAAAATTTATCTCGCCTACTAGGGTGCATGTGCACTATAAGGTAAATAACTCAATTGATCTGACACCTGATGCTCCTCTTCCTAATGGTCCTATATACATGCATTATGTTATGGAGAATGAAGAAATCAAACACTAGATTCAAGAGATGATTATGAAGGGCCACATCAAACCAATCTCCTCACCTTGTGGGAGCCCAATTGTTCTAGTACATAAGAAGGATGGGACATGAAGACTTTGTAATGATTATAGAGACTTGAACAACATCACATTCAAGAACCGATACCCAATTCCCCAGATTGATGATCTTCTCAATCAACTCAAGGGAGCCAAGTTTTCCAGTAAAACTAATTTGAATTCAAGTTACCAATAGGTGTCGATTGAGAAAACTAACGTGTGGAAGACAACCTTAAAGTCCAAAGAAGGCCTCTTTGAGTGGTTGGTCATGCCTTTCAAATTGACTAATTCCTAGACCACATTCATGTGGATGATGGATGATATATTACAGTCATTCACAAATTCCTTTGTGGTTGTATATTTGGATGACATCCTCATCTTCAACAAAACTTGGGAGTAACACTTGGAGCATATCCAGTAGGAACTGGGCACCATGTGATAGAAAAAGTTATGTTCCAATTTGGAGAAGTGTTCCTTCGGCATGCAAATAATCCAATACTTGGGATACATCATGGATGAGTAGGGTGTACATGTGGATCCATCCAAGATCCAAGTCATTCACAATTGACCTGCCCCAAAGACAATGACCGAGCTCCACAACTTCTTGGGCCTTTCTAACATCTACCAACAATTTGTGTTGGGGGTTCTCTCATATCGCTTGGACCCTAATCTAGTTGAAAAAGGGTGCCACAAAGGCCAAGTTTGTGTGGTTCGTGCCCCAATAGAAAGAATTTAAGGATATGAAATCTTGCCTCTACTTAGCCCCAGTCCTAATTCTGCCAGACATACAACGACCATTTTATATTGAGACAGATGCTTCATATTATTCTATCGATGCATTCCTCACTCAACATGAACATCTCGTAACCTTTCAGAGTGAAACTCTATCTGATGTTACTTAAATATACCCCAACTATGACAAAGATATGTACTCCATTATGCGGGCATGTTGATAGTGGAAGCATTACATTTTGGGGAAGGAAATGATCGTCCACACTGATCACATGCCTCTGCATATCATGCATACACAAGGAAAGTTACAAAATGACTGCCATCAGAAGTGGACCACATACTTGTAAAAATTCCACTTGAATATCAATTACAAGAACGGTAGCACTAACCATGTCATAGATTTCCTCAGTTGATGCCTAGTGGAAGTGCTCACCATAATTCTCAACTCCTATGGACATGAGACATTTGGATGGATACAATTATACAATAATGACTCTAACTTTGCTACTGCCTATCAGACATTGAGTGTAGGAAAGGAAGTCCCAAATTTCATCTCCAAGATGGATTATTATGCTATCTTAACCACCTTTGTGTTCCTTCAAGCGAGAGTGCAAAGCTAATCTAGGAAGCTCATTATAGCCAAGAAGAGAGACATTTTGGTGTAGAAAATATAGTGGCAATATTGCAGAAGAATTTTTATTGACCAAATATTCAACAAAATGTTTACAAGTACATTAGATCCTGCACCACCTATGCCATTGCCAAGCCTGCCATCAATAAATAGGGGCTATACACCCCTCTTCCTACTCTGGATAGGCCTTAGGAGTCCATCTCCATGGACTACATGTCTGGTCTGCCTACAACCAAGCATGGTAATGCCCGTGTCTTCGTGGTCGCCGACCAATTCTCTAAGATGGAAATTTTTGCACCCTGCAAGAAGAGTATCACAGTCGAGGATACTGCCAAGCTCTTCTTCACACATGTTTGGGTTCATTTTTTTCCACCACAAAATATTATCTCCAATCAAGACAGTAGGTTCTTGGGCACCTTTTGGCCCATCCTATGGTCGATGATGGACACCAAGCTGACCAAATTGACTGCCTTGCACCCATAGACTAATGGAAAAACAGAGGTAGTCAACGAGATGATTTTCCATATATTGCGAATGTATAGTTCCAAACATCCACCCACATGGGATGAAATCCTTCCTTATTTTTAACGTAGCTACAACATATCCCTCCACAACTATATTGGCCACAAACCTTTTTAGGTGTGCTTTGGGTTCCAACCATTGGCCCCCATTGATGTATCTATACCCATTGCAACTACACAGAAAGAGTCCTCCCATGATTAGACAGAGGATAATTGGGAAGCCAAATTTGTTGAGCACATCCAAAACATCCAAAAACAAGTTCATGATATTCTGCAGAAAACCAATTCCAAGTACAAGCAATGCCATGATTAGCATCGGGTACCACACAAATTTTAGGTGGGATATAAGGTATGGTTGCATTTGTAGAAAGAGCGCCTCACAGGACCCCATTGGAACATGTGCACACTCTGATACAGGTTGTACACCATAACCAAGGTTTTGGGTGAGAATTATTTTTAATTAAGTATTCCTCCTTTCCTTGGATTGCACCCGGTATTTAATGTGGAACTACTTCAACCATATTTTCCACCTCTCTTGGGCACTTTGGATGCAACCGAGTACCTAGCCAACTCAATCCTTCCTATATCAAATATGTGACATTTTATTGGATCACAAACACCAAAACAAAGGACACCTACCAGCAGACTATCAAACTCTATTGGGTCGTCAAAGCATGGAAATTTCTTGCTAGGAGTTAGGTTCAATATAAGTTTCCTAATTTGATGCAGGAACTTGACACAATGGATAAAATTTCTTCCTAAGGGGGGAGAAATGAAACAGGTGGATATTGGTGACCACCCACCTATTCCAATGTCTTAAATAATAATTTCCATTCTAGTAGTTTTTTCCTAGTTTTTAGGTCCTAAACTTTCGGGTCTGTTTTGAGGCCCTAAAAAACGTTTTTTGGGCCCGCCACAATCACAGTATAGAATTTAGCCATAGTGTGATAGAAACATGTGTAGTCCTCAGATATTTCTTTCCAATGAGCTATCGTGCGCATAAAACAAAGATCGTATGCAAAAGTTACGACCCTAGGAAGTTAATGTACCAACTTACCCCATCGAGGCCCACATGACTTTTGGAACTTCATCTCCTAGGGTTAGGTTTTTGGATGTTTAGGTTTTTCTAATTTATGCTTTATGTTAAAAATTCCTTTGGAGCCTCATTGTAACCAACTTCTTGCAAATGAGCATAGACAACACATCTCTTCTCATAGATAAGCTACCACCATTCTAGCTAGCTTGTGTGCTTTTTCATTTTACAGTCTTTTATATTTTAGGCAGTCATTAATAGAATATGAGCTTCATTGTATTATTGTTTTCCTTTCCATATCTATGTGTAATTTTTTGTTATATATCTATTAAATCTATGCCTTCATATCATTCCTAAAATAATCTGGATCAATGAGAACCCATGTGGAGGCCATTTTGCAGATAAGCAGACTGGGTACAAGGTACTCTACCAAGGGCACTACTGGCCCACAATATTTAGATATGATAAGGAATATGTCAAAAGGTTCCATATCTACCAACGCATGGGAAGACCCATGCAATCATATGAGATGTTTCTATATCAGCAGATAGTACCGGAACCCTTCGAAAAATGGGCCCTGGACTTCATGGGGCCAATCAACCCTACCTCCCATCATAACTCTTACATCCTTGTGTGTATATAATACATGAAGAAATGGATGGAAGCTAAAGAAATCTCGACCACAACAGAGAAAAAGGTGGTGGCATATTTTCTAGATTTTGAATACCTTGGGATATTGTCACAGATGGAGGAACACAATTCACTTCTAGGTTGCTAAGGGATTTGATGGACAAATACAGGATAAAACACAGGGTTACCACTCCATATTACCCATAGGAAAAGAGACAGGTAGAAGGAACAAATACAATCCTTCAGACCATCATCACCCAAACTGTTAGATTACATCTCAAGGATTAGGATGAGAGGATACCTGAAGCCCTATCGGCCTACAAGATGACATGGAGAACTACTACCGGCTACACTCCATATGAGTTAGTGTATGGAAAGAGGTAATGATGCCAATTGAGACAAAGATCCAAACACTAAGAACAACCCTACAACTTGGAAAGGATTTAACCGAATCTAAGCAACATAGGATACATCAACTAAATAAACTAGATGGACTTTTTTAGGATGCCCTCCACTGTTAAGCAGTGATTCAACATCAATGAGCCCAGTGGCATGACGAGTTCATTAAGAAGAAGAAATTTAAAGCAGGATACTGGGATTTATTATTCGACTCTAGGTTCAAGGAATTATGAGGGAAGTTCCACACCAAATGGCTCGGTCCATACAATATCGATACAATATATGTTAGTGGAGTCATCAAACTACGTACCATAGATGATGGTAGAATTCATTTGATGGATAATGGACAAAGGCTTCGACTCTATCATAAACTCCTATCCAAAGAAGCCTTTCTGAATAGAGTAACCAGTGGATGACCCAATAACGACCTGGAGATTGTACACAAAGGGGAAACCCTTACTGGGTGACCCATTTTGTTCCTACTTTCATTAAAAAGAAAAAAGAAAAGGATTCAAAGAAAAAAAATAATAAATAATAATAATAATAATAATAATAATAATTTTGAGAAGGGAACTTCCTGATTTCTATATGTTTATGTCAGGACCCTTCTCAACACTTTTTTTTTTTTTTCCAGGATATGCAGAGGAGAACAATGTTGTTGCAATTCCTGTTGCTACAATTCATGTTGTTGCAACTCCCCTTACTGTAGTTCCTATTGCTACAAATCTTGTTGTTGCAATTGTGTTCGCTATACTTCTCCCTGCACAAATATTTCCCACTCATAGTCCCATTCTCTGTTTCAAAATTCCCTTTTCTTGGGTTGCATTCACTTGCATCCTTGTTCCCATTTTTGTCTCCTTCTTCCCATTACTAAGGTGGCCACAAATCCATTCCATACTCCCATTTTCCATATTCCTTATTGATCACACCAGAGGTTTTCACAACTCTCAATGCCGCAACTCTGTCTCTGCAGCTCACGCTATTTTGACTTCATGTGCAACTCTCATTATAAATGTGTTTTTGATATTTTATTTTCTCTCATCATCACTACCATCCTAGAATCGACTTGTACAAATTTCCCTTTATTTTTTTCCATTGTTTCATTTCCTACGCAAATTTCCCTTTCCCTCACTCCCTCTTTGTTGCATTTCCTACGCAACTTTCCCTTTCCCTCACTCCTTCGTTGCTACAGTTTCTGTGTAACTTTCCCTTTCACCCATTCCTCTGATGTTGCAACTCACACTCATGACATATGAATCTTTCCCCAGCCTAAATTTTAAATATGTTGCAACTCTATTATTATTTCACTTTCACATTGCTGCAACTCTAGTTCTGTCACATTCATGACACATGAATTGCACTATTGCGACTCCATCAAAGATGGGACAAATAATCATGCAGACATGCCACAACCACACACTTGCCCGAGGTAAGAGAAGAAATGTACAAATTCTAATGAGAAACTGCAGCAATTCATTTAAAATGGAATTATTACTATTCATTTCAACTCTCGTTCCATTATCTGCCACCCTTTGCCACTATTTCCATTCCCATTACTACAACTCCAAAATCATCTACCTAATTTGACAACAATTCAAGTGTAATTGTCGATCATCAATTAACAGGGGAAGGAACACCATTGGAGGAGAACTCATACAAAGAGAGCCTACCACCCCCCTGTTACTCGAAGCATATGATGATATTCGACAAATGTTCCAATAGGAAGGATGGATTGACTACGTTCAAACGTTGCAGGGGTATGATGATGGGATTTCCTTGCAGTTCACCATCTATCCCAAAGGAAAAAAAAATATAGTGGATGAAATTCAGGTTGAATTAATAAAGGAAGCAATGGCTCAAGCATGTAGGCTACCAAAAACATGAGAACGCTGGTACATTCGGTGAACTCCATAGTCGGATGTTATCTGACAATTTCTTGAAACAAGAGAAGCTTTGGTTAAGCGAGGCATGGGTTTTGATCGATGGTACTTACCACACCCCTAGTCAGATGCATCCTTATTTTTCTAGCGTTACTTTACCTATGAGGGTTGCTACACTACCATCCATGTACTACATATCAGACTCCTCGACCATATCAGGAACGAATGCCTCCTTACCATGCAATATTTCCTCTTTCGCACTTTGCAAATGATGGAAACCCTGGTCAGAAGTGCCAAAACCCCCAGTGATGTTGTCACACACCATGACCTCATCAAATTAATTGTTGAGTAGGCCTTGTAGAAGATCGAATTCACTTGGAATGACATTATTCAACCACTACTTGAGCCTAGCGAAGATCCAGCTGCTGCAATTTCGGCACCACCTATGGCAGTAGCGGTTCCTCCACCAACCCAAGAAGAAATGGTTGTTTCTAATCTCTGCAAAATGAATTCTAAGAGGCTGAAAATAAAAGGGAGTTATAACATAAATCCACCAGCATCCCAGGAAAGTGATATTGAGGTCCTTAGTAGTCAATTGACCACAAAACAACTATGAGGGTATTAGGACGAAATGAATGTTTCAAATCAACATGAAACAACAATCGATACTCAGGCATCACTAGGTTTAGAAGAAAACCCAACAATGGAGACAGTAACAAAAGAATACACAAGTGTTGTAGAGATAATAATCATTGGGGAAGGATTGATGGTAATTAGTCAAACATATATAGAGGAACCAAAGGAAGAGAATCCCCCTATAACATAAGAACCAATGGAGGGTCCTCTTCATCAAGAATTTTCCATCGCCCAGGAACAAGAGACTCCCACTAAAAGACAAGAACTAGTGGATGGTCCTCTTGAAGAACAAATTTCTATTTCCCAGGAACATGAGATCCCCACTACCACACAAGAACCAACATCGGGTACTCCTAAGAACTGACAATTGATTCACTAGAGATTAATCAGTCCAATCTCATTGCTACAACATAAGAACCAACAACAAGCCCTATAGCAGAGACAACCACTCCACAGCTCGAACAAACATTCTCAGATATTGAAGACCCAATGACTAAGTATCAACAGGAACCATCAACAACCACTAGTGTTACTCAAAATTGGGTAAATATTCTTCATAGTTTTCCTATTTATGCATCATTGGTTAGATATAATCAAATGCTACACATGAAAAATTGGATACTGCAATTAGATGTGAAATTGTTGAAAGACGACCTTGAATAGAAGAAACCTAAGACGAAATGTTTCCCTGTAGCAAGTTCCCTTGTTGTAGGGTAACCCAATATTAGGTTAGAAGAAAAAGGCCCAACTCAGGAAAAGACCATTCATACCCTACAAGCCATAAAAATGGACATAAGCACTAAGACTCAATATGAAAATACACATGCATATGATACATTAATAGTAGTTGATCTTGAAAAAAGAAACAAAGAGGAAGATGAGGTAGAAGGTAATGTCACTATCCTCCATGGCTCTCTTGATCTCTCTATTTGACTAAGTAGTAGTTGCATGAGGACATGCAATAATTTTATGCTAGGGGGATGATGGGCCCCTAAATTGGCATCTTTTTGGTACCCATCAAGCAATTTTGATCATCCTTTCATTTCTAATACATCTCTTCCATATAACTGCTCTATTTTGGAACCAAGGTACAATTCACATCCTTTATGCCATTTTACAATTATTATTGCATGTCTTCCGCAGAATTTGTTGGTTCTTTGCACTGACATTTTTGAAAATGTCTACAAAGGTTGCAACATTGTTGTTGCAATTCCAAGCAAGTGCAGCACCTTTTCTGCAATTCTGAAAGGTGCAACATCATTGCTACATTCCCAACTGATATTTTAGTTGTATCTCCAGTCGATATTTTTGTTTTTGTTATTCCAAGCTCACATAAATACGAAAGACCCACTTGTTGACATCTCAGATAGAATCGATTCAGTTGCAGTTCCACTACCAAACAAAAATTTCTACACTTCTTCATGCGATGATTCTCTTAACACTGCAATTCTAAATAAATCTACTCCAACACATCATCCACATCATGACTATTTAGATAGGTGATCAACCGAAAAAAGAGCACCTAAATGAAGATGTTGGTTCATTCGTCGAATCAACAATGCTCGACCTTTCATAGAGATAGCGATAATGGATGAACAACCTTCTCCACATGACTGTCCATCTGTCTCTTGTATGATTTTAGGTTATGAATGTATTATAAGAGGACTCGAGCTATTATATCTCAGGGGGAAGGATGATTTTTCTATGTAATTTCACATTTGTTGTTGCACTTCCAAAAATTTTCATAATATAATTATTATCCTACTTTCACTCTTTCGTGTACTGATGCATTGAGCATTCGTGTGATTTTGAATTAATCTTCCAGTGCCTTATCTAAGGGGGTAGGCCCCCCTCCTTAGCCAGGTATTGTCTGTAAATTTAGAACCTGTAGTTACATTCTTTATTTTTATAATTAAGTAGTTTGTTGCACTTCTAATTCGTGTTCATAGTTACTTCTTGGTTTGTTGCAATTCCTAGAATTGTGAATATAAAAGTGCATTGTGTGGATTTTCTTTCATATTTGGAATCAAAGATTCGATTATATTCATATATGTGATTTTAAACTATATTGTTTGTATAAAATTAACTTTATGTGGAATAGCTGCAATACTTGTGGTATCTAAACTGTCAATTGAAGGAATATAGTTTTAGAAGTGATGTGAAAAGATATTTTAATGACTGTGGTTGAGTTTTTAATTGCATGTGATTATTAACCATTCAAGAAGCTAATGAAAGAGGATGAAGATGAGAGAATACATCATAGCCATAAAACAATTTGCAGATCTAAAATGAAGCAATAAGAACAACAAACCATAACAAGAGAAGTGATAATGGAGTTCGACACAAAATTTCTTATGTCTCTGGGCCTTTGTCTCAGTGGGGGAGGCTTCTTTATTAATTATTCAATGCTTGCAAAGAAAAAAAAAAGTACATCAAATGGATCTCATACTATTCTCACTATGTTCTGCTCAACCTCATAAATCCAACACAACTGACGACACTGAAAAATACTGAGTGTAGCTCCCATAAATTGCCCGCAAGCATCTGCTCCTCAACAACTTCTCTCCATAAAAATGGATTTGGCTTGGATTTGATTCAACATAACTCTGATATGACTGTCCTCCATGACCTCAAATAGGCCTATTTTTTATAGATCTGAAGTTGGTTATCCATCCCCAACTTCCTCCCAAAATCTGGGCTCAAAAAGAGCTCAATATCTCCCAAAAATGGGCCAAATCCTCTATTAACAGGCCTAAATCAAATAAAAATCCACTAAAACAAAGTAAATAACCCATTTTTGTTTAAATATAGGGCTTATCCCCTTATACCCAGTGCGCGTGCCCCCCTAATTATGGTCACATTGCATTTATGTGGCCAAGCGCCAACCCATAGGGCTGTGCGTTGGCCCCTTATCTTGAACTATCTAGACACATGGAAATAGCACATAAGACCGTGTCCCCTGGGGTGTGCCTAACGGAAGGTTCCAGCCCCCAAAAACTCTGGTGAAAGGTGCTATCTCCTCGTGTGTTGTTGGTTAAGAAATGGCGTCTGCGCCCCTTTTCACCATAGTCACATGCCATATAATAAATCATGGGCTGGGGCTTAGCCCCAGCTCCTTTCGGCCCTCCATATATTTAACACACAATAAATAATATAATGTGGGTTTTATACAAAAAGAAACACTTGGGCGTGTTGGTAGTCAAACCTTTACCAAAGCACTTTCCCTGCCAATAGGTCTTGGGGTCGAACCCCATGAGCTCCATTACAATTTTCCATTCAAACGATCAATCCAACCACCTGTGCCACATGGCAGCCCAAGTCTGGGCCACGTGGCACTTCCTTATTTACCAGGAACTGATGCCACTTATCAACTTGCTATTGGTCCATGTCCCTGTCTAGTCACCCCATTGTTGTGCTGCCACATGTCACTATGCTAACATCAACATGGTGACGTCATGGTGATGTCAGCATTGACTTGTTGCTAGTTTGCCAGTTTGACTTTTTAGCTATTTGGAAAAATGATCAGAGTGCAATAACTCTCACATACAATATCCATTTGAGAAAGTAAATATATGGACGAAATCAACGCAACGAGACGGTCGCAATGGAATTAGTTTCGTTCGATTCCGAGAACTTTCATTTTTGAGCCTTTTCTAGACCTGAGAAGCCTCTTGGATCTGATTTTGGATCACACCTCCCCACTAAATGACATTTTGGTCCCCAAACGGTTACTGACCAATCAAAAAGATTGGGATAGGCCACCCAGATTTTCCTCTATCTCTAAACTCTGTCTTGTGCACCTGTTTCATCAAGATCAACTTGTTGGCAGCCAATTCACATTTTTCCGTTGTCTTATAAGCTGCCTACACCAATGTTTTTCAAACACCAGTTTTTCGTCGCAATTTTCAAATAAATGACACTTTTATTTTTGCGACACTTGCACATTTGTCTTCATTTTGTTTTCACGACCGTAAGCGTGAAAACTTAATGTTTCGAAGTCACATTGAAATCACTATTTGAACTGTCGTTGTCTTTCTTGTCGATATGCCTATTGCGCTTACATTGCACTTATTGTTATGTAGCTGGAAAGACTTTCAAACTGTACTCATTGGACATTTTGTATTGATTGTGTGACTTGGTTTTATTGAATTTGTATTGCATTGGTTTTTGGATTTGCATTCTATTTGATCTTCTTGATCATTGGTTCCATGAAAATACATAGGGTTTCTGATTAAATATTTCATATATATATCTTTTTAAATGCCTATGTTTATGTTTTCATAGCTATTGGTTGGTTGATTATATGTATCCATTGGCACGTTGGTTAAACTATTGATATCGGTTGATACATTGGTGCATAGTTGAGTTTGGTATTGGTTTTAATTTGACTGTTGGTGGATTAAAAACTTTGGTATAATGTTGATTGCGCATGCACTTACCATTGTTCATTAGTCGGCCAAGTGATATGACTGTTGACTATGCTATAATGGGTTGAATTACTATGTAAATCGGCGGTTTTACTTTGACCATAATTGTTTTGCATGGCAGTGAATAACTCCACCACCTTCGCACGCTGGCATTTATGCCCATCTCATATTCATCGTTCATCTCTATTAGCAGAGGAAGCCTCCACGCACTCTGTTCCTGTGTGTGTTTCAACCCAAACCCTCAGCTTACCATGTGCTCGGCTCCATGGCACCAGTCGTGCGAATCGAGCCAAACGGAAACCAGGCCCTGTTAATGTTTGACAATGCCCGAAAGGATTTGGAAGAGAACTGTTGGCTCGCCTTTATACAACGATTCGAGGGTTTTAACCTCTGTGTAGCGCGACAGTTTTCCATGACCTTCGATGGCTGTAGAGCCAAGGTAGGTGACATACAGTTGGAGATTGATGAGAATTTTATCAGCTTTGCTATAGGGTTACCTGCTTCGGGGCAGCGATTGTTTAAGAGTTGTAAGGTCGAGGAAGTGCCATGGACATTGTTGTTCCTCTCGTGAAAAGTCACCTCTTGTGACAGAGGTATGCCCATCTCTGCACTTAAACCACGATGGCACGACCTATTAATGCTAGTCAAGTAGTTCGTGACCTGTGAAGGTCGATATGGGCTCGTCTTCCTCTACCACCTACGTTTGCTGATGATTTTTATAGGGTATCCTTTAAACATGCCTTTCTACTTTCAACGCAGCTTATACAAGATGTCAAAAATATTTAAAAGGCATAAGGTTGATAATAGCCTGTTTCATCATGGGCTTATTAATCTTATCATTGTTTATCATTTGAGTTTGCATGGTGATAGCTGGAGAGCGTTCATCGCTCGTAATGGTTTTGAGGATTTAAACTCTGTTCCGGTTGATAAACCTGTGGTAATCAAAGCCAAGGATGAGCCGCCTGTACCCTTACATGTCCTACTTCCTAAACCCTTGGTCGACCCTCCTATTGACTTACCTGACACTGTAACTAAGAGTGCAGAGGCTATTAAAAATCCTATGAGCAAAAATCCCAAGGCAAACCCTACTGCTAACACTAAGGGTAAAAGGAATGCCCGTCTCATTTCGAGAATGGCAAGGAATAAACCCAAACCTTCTGCTGAGCCAAACCCTATCGTCCTAAGTGAGGATTATGATTCTGATGTTGAACGTTTCTTAGCCTGCGAGTAAGGGTACTCGCTGGCTAAGAANCAAACCTTCTGCTGAGCCAAACCCTATCGTCCTAAGTGAGGATTATGATTCTGATGTTGAACGTTTCTTAGCCAGCGAGTACCCTTACTCGCAGGGTTTATGTTCCGAACCCCCTTATGATTTTGTATCAAACCTTCCCCCCTGCCTAAAGAACGACCCTGACTACTTGGGTATTAAATTGCCTCGTGAAACCCTCAGTCATTTAGCCAAACCCTCGCCCACTCTTTCTAAACCCACTTAGTCACCCTATGACCAATGCGATTCATGGTTAGAACGATACTACAATGATGTTCCCATACTTCAATCCAAGATTCAATCACTGGAAGATCAAATTGCAGTGCTAACCAGTCAAAAAGCCAAGCTCCAAGCAACAGATAAAAAGAAAAAGACAACCGACTCCATCCTTTTCAAAAACGTAGAATCAACCACGACCATTGTAAATTCCAAATTGGCATAATCAAGCAGCCTCGTCGCTATACAGGTATGGTTTTGACATCGTTTTTGTTTTGTAAATAATAATAATCTAGGTTGATATAATGATTTGAATTTAGTTTTTAAATAGCTCAGTCACTCATCCAAATGCCTTTGTCATTTGGTGATTATCCTGTACATGGTTTTGTTTTGATAAAAATAGAAGGAATTTCGTTTTGGATATATGATTTGATCATCCCCAGTTTAGACACCGATAGATTCTCATTTCGATTTGGTTGATTTTCATTTGATTTGATTTGATCGTGTGTCTGATTGAGTTAACAAAATTGACGTTGTGCTTTCAAATTGAAATGGTTTGGTATTCACTCTGAACAGTGAGTTCTCATGCTCAAATTAGAATACGATCATATTGGATTTGATGTCGTTATGGTTCAGATGCTCTGATTGGTAAACTATTTCAATGAGTTTGTTGGTTACGATATGCTCTGTCATGTGATTTTCAAAAATCGTGAATATTGCTCTGTTCAGTTTTAATTTGGGAAAAGACGTCTCTGTGTTTATGTAAGCCGATGCAAGTAATATTCATTCCCGAATCGTGGGACAATTTCGATTCACGATGATTATATTAAGACTCCTTGCTATTGGATTCGCTCAAATCGAATTCAGTTGGTTCGATTAATCTTATGAGTTAGATTCACATCCTGAAATGATGCTCTGTTTGTTTTTAACTTGCAAACGAATTGGTCAAGATTTGTTGTCTCTCTCGAATTCAGTAATAAAGCGTTTTAAACAAATAATTTTGATCAGAGGAAATCAATCTTGTCTACCCACCTTACTAAAAACAAACGATTGTATATTTCTTGTGAACCCTGTTGCCAGCTGAATGATCTCATTATGATTTCGTTGATAGACAATTACGCACCAGTTGGTTTAATTCACTTATGGTATGAATCTTTTTTACTATATCGTTACAGCTATGACGATTGGAAAATGATTTTTTTGGATTTGATTGCATACGATTTGTTTTGATCATATCGTTTTCAATTGCATATGAAATGATTACACAACTGTTCGATTATGATTTTATCACCCGACTTATGATAACAATTGAAACAGAATACACCTATCTCTGTATTCGGTTGAATCATTTTTAATCCTGTTTAATTTTGAATGATATAACCATTCCAATCTCAATGATTTGTTTTCAAATGGTTATTGGAAGATAATTGGATTTGATTCTTTTAAAATATTTTTAATCGATTCTGATGCTGATTCTGTATCTTATTTTAGACTAGCTACAGAATCGCATGATTCTGTAGCTAGTCTATAGAATTAAATTTTTATCATTTTGTTAATAAAAGATCCTTCTAACTTGTTTATTTTTGACCTTTTTCAGGTAAATTCGAATTGCTTGGGATTGGGTGAACAATTTAGAGGATATTTGGATGCTTTAGTTTTATTATAGTTTCCTAGTTTAGACAACTTTGGGATATCTTCCCAGATTTCATGTAAACAGTTTTAAAACTTCCACAGGGAGGTTTTACCCTGTGGAAAAACTTATAAATACTTATTATTTTTGTAATAAGGATCATCCTCATTTGTGGGAGAATAAGGATATGGAATTTTGATACAAACTGAGACAGAAGTTGATGTTCTGCTACAGCTTTAGCTTTTCATAATATCAATCTTTTGTTTCATGTTTATGTTATCAGTTTGCATCTGATTAATGACTACTTTAGCTATCTTAGTCTTTTGCAAATGATATGAATTAATTAATATGATCCATGTCTGATTTCCTCCATTATTTAAAAACATAGCAATTACTTGATTCAGTTTATGAATGACAGATTTCTCTTCTTCATCAATTGGATTATTCTATATAAGTCTTTATATAACAGGTTTACCTAATTGTGGAGATTTATAAATCATATGATTGTTATGATTTTTATGTCTTATTTGTCCTGTAAACACACTCAAAGAGCATTGCAGCTATCGTTTAAGAGAAGCTTCTGGATTATTCGGTGCGAGTTTCCTTCCTCCGATCAGCCTTGAAAATCATCATACACAGGACAAATCTGGAGCGTTTCCAGGTCAGTTTGTTGTTTATTTGTTTAGTATGTTTGTTAGTATTTTAGTTAAATATATGTGTAGTTAGTATATTAGATTGTTTAAGTTTAGTAAGTTTTATTTCTTGTTCATAAAATCATAAAATCAACAAAAAATACCTTTCTCTGTCTTAGGGCAGATTGCAAATGAATTTTTTCAGGTTTTACTTAAATCTGTAAATTGTAGATATTGTATATTTTGTGAATAAGTTATATTTCAATTAGTAGTTAGAGTTAGTATAATATTAGTTAGTAGTTTGTATATATAGAAATAGTAGATTAGTTAGTTTGTTTAGTAGTTAGTTTTAATTAAATTAGTTAGATTAGTTTGTTTTATTTATTGTTAGTTAGTTTAGTTTGTTTTATTTAGTTTTAGCTAGATTACTTAGTTTAGATTAGTTTTCTTTTTGTTTTCTTAGGAATTTAGATTGGCTAACGGAGCCGCTAAACCTGTCAGGGTGGTTCATCCCAAACGGATTGGGTTATTAGACAACCCCAGACCGGTTCCACTCTCTCAGTTGACAGACGGTCAATTTCACCCGTCAACAAATGGCGCTAGAAGGAGGGCCTGAACTTAATTAATGGCACGAGGTGGTCGCAAGACTCCTCCACCCCCTAATCGCTCACCTATAGTGACTAGAAGCCGTTCACGCGATAATATTCCCCTTCAAACAACAACTACTTCAACCGACGATCCACAGATCACAGTTGAGCCAGCAACCCCTAATCCTACAGGTGGTGACATACAAGAGATTGTCCGCCAATATCTTATTAAAACACATAGTGCCTTAGCCCATTTGAGGCAACCAAACCGTCCGTGGGGTCAACCTTTGGACTTCTCTGATATCAGAAAACAATTAGGTGACACTAACCTCACTGTGAATCCTACAGATCCAAACTTAAATCCTGCTGTAGGAGGATCTGAGATACCTCCTTCACCACCTCCATCATCTTCTTCCTCTTCTGGAGGAGATTCCTCTGACGAAGGCAATTCACCTTCTCAGCCTTCCACACCCACTACCCCAATGGCAAATCAGAACAACCCTACTAGACCTTGGCTGGACCAGGATGTCATAGCAGTACCTAGAACTCAGCACCCTCTACCTAAACACCCGGAGAAATGGCTTCCCAAGTTTGATCCTGACTCAAAACAGATAGCTGAAGATCACATAAAAAAATTTATGTTAGCCATAAGACTCCACAATGTTGAACATGAAGACATTGTCTGTAGGTTGTTCCCATATACTTTTGAGGGTAATGCATCGACATGGTACTTTGCCCAGCAACCTCATACCATCGTGTCTTGGGAAAAGTTTGAGTCATGCTTTTTGGAAAAGTTCGGAGACGGTAAACCTCCGGAAGTCTTAGTCATGGATCTTTCAAGCTTAAAAATGAACCCAAAAGAAAAAGTTAAAGACTTTAATCAAAGATTCTTAACACTTAAAAACAGAATCCCTGTAGATTCTATGCCTGCTGAGAGTCTTATAATAGCTTACTACACTAAATCTTTGCATCAAAGTATAGCTATTTGGGTTAAACGATCCAAGAAAGCCACATTGTTAGAGGCCTTCGAGGAGGCCAGCTAGATCAAAAAAGACATACTTAGTCTTAAAGACTCTTCTAGTAATGAAACTGAGACTAGTTCTTCTTCCAAAAAGAAGATCAAAATCCTCCCCAGACCCACACAAAGTAAAACACAACCTGAAAACTCTAATTTGGAAAACCTAACTAAAGTTGTTCAAAAGCTGTCAAATCAAGTTATAGACTTAAAGAGGTCGACTAAAGAAGCTTCCTCGAGTAAAGGACCCTACAAACCTCCTTTCTGAAAGCCTTTTCCCACCAACCGACCTAACCCAACCACCGAAGGCCTTAATCTAGAAAGTTTGCAATGTGCTCTTCAAACAATTCTAGAAGCCCAAGATAACTTGATGCCTCCTGAGATTCCTGAGGAGGTAGTCGAACCAGAGACAGTTCAAGAAGAAGAGTCTTCTCCAAAAATTTTTGGACACTTCTCGGATAGCATCTTCCAAGCCAACTTCGAGACAATTTGTCCTTATAACACTAGGAGTAAGACAACAACTAAACCTTCTACCGAAAATACTACAACTTTGCCTCCAAAGAAATCTAAATCAGCTGAAACTAAACAGAGTAATGTAAGCCCCAACTTAGATTATGATGTAGTTGAAGATCTTAAAAATTTAAGGGCTAACATTTCTATTTATGAGTTATTGAAGTTTCCATTTTTGTTACAAAAAATGTTGCAAAATATTTCATAAAACGGCAAGAATGGTAATTCTAATGGTAACAAGGTTGTGCAAATCAAAGTCCCTGAGAAGACTTCCACTAAAAATAATCCTGATCCTCAAGATAAAGGAAGCCTTCCTGTAAGTAATGTAAACAATGTAAATAATGTAGATAAAGTAGCTTTAGAAACTGCGAGTAAAAAGCCACAAGCTACTACTCTTAGTACTCACAAAAATATACCTCCTTCCCTATTAACTTTCGAGATCTTTAATAGAAACGTGCATAATTGTATGGTAGACTCAGGAGCATCATCCAATGTGATGCCTTGGTCTATTTGCCAAAAGATAAACACTGAAGTTGAACCCTCTTCTTTAAAAACATACAACTTGATCGAACAAATGTCAAAGTTATAGGCGAACTAAAGAATGTGCTAATTAGATTATCATCTAACCCCAAGGTTCATCAAGTTATTGATATAATTGTTGTGGATATTCCAGAAGTGTATGGTCTGTTTTTAAGCATGGACTGGTCGGAGCAACTACATGGTTATTTTGCGACAGATTGGTCTCATCTATGGCTTCCAGAAAACGGCAAGCCTAATAAAATAAAAGTGAATTGTGAGTGCTACCTTAAGTTCACGGTCACAGATTTGAACGACCCCAATGAACCGTACACACCTCCTGCTGATTCACCTGAAGTGCAAGGGATGGACACCTTCTTTGGCAACTTTATAGCCGAGGTTTCACCTATCACCAATTTAGAACAACAGTCTGAGATCATAGCATATATGCAGCCCGCACCTTCCACACAACAATCCTATGAACCCGATGCAAATCAGATTTGGTCTCTATATTTCGACAGATCAAAGTCCAAAGAAGGAGCCGGAGCAGGCTGCGTCATTATCGATCCAGCAGGTAACAAAACATTGATGGCATGTAGGTTGGAATTTGAATGTACTAAAAATACTGAAGAATATGAGGCTTTACTGCAAGGTCTCAGAAAAGCTTTGGACATGAACATTCAAAATTTAACCGTCTTTGGCGA
>JASDQU010374764.1:42891-59422 GCA_032191745.1 Picea mariana | reverse complement strand
CTGGAGATAGCTAACATATCAAGCATTTACCACTACCCCTCAACCCTTAACCAACAATTGACACATCCAACAACTAAAATTCAACAAGTACACACACACAAAGAGCCTTATAAATTTCAGCAGAGCTTTGTTACTATATTCATCCTCTTCCCCCCTTTTTTACAATGCCAACCCTCTTATTTATAAAGGAGAGGTGAAGGCTTAGGGTTAGGTCACAAGACACTTGTCACTTTTGGAAAAGTGACAAGTGGACCAACCCTAAAAGACTTTTGTCTTTTTACAAAAAGGGAACCTTATCCAAAAAAGAGAATCTTATCCAAAAGGGGATCAAATCAGATTTGACTTGACCCTTCAATTACACAATAATTTACAAGCCAAAAGTAAATCATATGGAAGTTTATATTACAAAAAGTCATTTTTCATAAAATGACAAAGTTTGATATGCCACATCATCATTTTCCATTGGGATTTGTGCCATCCCAAATGCTCTTTGATTGCTGCCATGTTTTGTAGCTGTAGGTGATGTGTTTTAGGATAGTACCCGGCCATCCATGGCTTCCGGATTCACCGGAATGAAGGCCCAAGGTGTGGGGAATTGTTGGGTTGCTTTGGAGGGCAAGGGGACTTCGGGCTTTCACTGTTGTAAGTAAGGAAATGCCCATTGTTCAGGAACTTTTCGGACCTGATTATGCCCCCCCTTTTCTACCTGTAAGTTTCCCTGTGAGCTAGCTAACACAAGGCTTTGATTTGGGCTTGTTTCGGTAAGAGGACTCCTTAGAACTGAACTTTGAGAGGCTCTTCCTCTGTACCAAACTATCCCAAATATATTCTTTACTATTCTCATGTTGTAGCTCTGTCCGCTACCTTTCCGCTGCCTTTTGTTTGGCGTAAATCCGACTCCGGATGAGTGAGATATGGCCCCGGGAAGGTATGCGGATGGAGCCAGCCAATGGATTGATCAGGTAAAAGATTCGGAATTGGAGTGAAATTCTGGGTTAGACACCAGAATTGACAGGCTGCTACAAGCCTGTATACCTATAGCTGAAATGGGTATCCCTCACTGGGCCCAATTTGACCTCGGAGGCCCCCAATTAGGCCTCTTTCTGGTGCATGCTTGTAGGGCCAAATTGAGTCCCTGTCGCTCTGGGACATGTTACTGAAAATCTGGGTAGAATTTGCTGAGGTGAATGGTATGAGTGTATTCTAGACTTCACCTCGGTTGTTTTGACTATTTACGGGCAAAAATCCGCCTCCGTAGCGGGAAGTTATGCAATTAAGAAGTCCAGTGACCTTTAGGGGGAAAGAAATTTAAATTTTACTATATGGTTTATAACCCATTTAAAATTTTATTCATATTTTAATAAAACATTATAAATTTAAAAAAAAAAAATTAATTTTAATTATAAATATAAAATATTTATAACTAAAACCATTTAAAATCCTATATAATATAAAATTAAAACAAAAGTAAAATTTAAAATTAAATTTCAAACAAACAATTAAAACCAAGCCCCCCCACCGCCAGCCCCTGGTCGGCCATGCGACCAAACGAAGAGCCAAAGGAGGAGGCCACGGGCGTGGGGAAGATGGTGGATGGCTGGGGAAGGGAAGAGGAGATAGAGGTGAGCGCTGAGGGCTAAGGTGTTGCACGCAGAGGTGGTGTGGGCGCACACGCAGTGGAGAGAAGGGAATGGAGGTGGTGGTTGTGTGGAGGGAGGAAGTGGTGGAGGTGCAGCTGTGTGGAGGGCGCGGGAAAGGGAATGGGCGGAGGGAGGAGCTGCGCGTGGGGGTAGAGGAGTTATGGAGAAGGGTTGCGCGTGGTGGTGGTGGTAGCGCCAAGGTGGTGGACGGATGGCCAGCCAACCAAAAATTAAGTTTTGAAACTATAGCAAAGTGGGTTTTTGGAAACAAAAATGGGCAGGAGGTTTCAGGTTCAAAACGCCTGCCCTCGATTAAAAACTTTGGGCAATTTTTTAGCTTTCTAGGCAAAGAAAAGAACAAGGGATGGGGTCCAAAGGCCAGGGCTCCCCAGTGACATGCCCAGGCCTGCAACCTCCAATAGATAGCTTCATAATTTCAAAATTATAAAGGAGCCATGGAGGCTTGGGCAGAATGCCCAAGAGGGGTTCGAATCCCCTCTCCTTTTCATTTTTCAGCACACATACAATCTAAATGAACTCAGCAACCAAAAAAACTAATTCTGAACCAGCAGCTATTACCACACTTGAAATAGGCAAATAAATCCCAATTTTGAAAGAAAAATTGCAACTTCTCCATGCAAGACCAGCAAAATTTTCCATGGTTCCTTTTGAAAATGAATGATGGGTTACCTGGTCAATAACTTGGAGATGGAAGCATGGAAACTGGCTGCCCTCTACTAAGATTCTCTTGCTTTCCAAACCTTGCTCTGCTGCCATGACTGTTGTTGCAGAGCTCTCCCTCCTCTAGACAAATTGCCAAAATGGCTTGGGAAAGAGGAGAAGGGAGGTTTTTGTTTTTTTTTTTTTTTTTCCAAAAAAAACAATTTTCCCCATTTTGCATGAGGCTACGTGCCCATTCCTCAAATTTCCAATTTTTCTGAAAATGTTTAATAAAACATTTTATTAATTTTTTAATATTTTTGGAAATTTGTGCAAGTCAAAGTTTGACTTTGACTTTGACTTTGACTCTGCTGCAACTGATTCAGCCCAAAAATGTTGACTAGAGAGACGGAGTCGGAATCGGACGCAAGTCACATCGTTGGAAAGGTCTTGATGAGGAAATCAGGAATATTTCATCACCAACTTGAGATAATGCCACCTTAGCCTTCAAATTCAGCCCGGAACAGTGGCCACTTAAAAACCCCTGACTTGCTGGTGGGCCCACATGACACCTAATCTTGCGAAAGGTGCCAAATTGTCATACGATATCCAATCGAGGCAAATGAGGTATCGTCAGAAAGGTATCGATGATTACTTTGACGAGGTGACAATATAATTTTGTGCCAGGTTCATTTATGATTGTCTTAGCTGTTATGAAACCCTGTCATGTGAGTTGGTGGGCCCCTTTTTTCCTAAAATTATTGGCCAACTTGTGACAGCTCTAACCAGGCCATCTGGAGTCGGAATGAGGCAAATAAGACGTCGTTGGAAAGGTGTCTAAGTCTATTACATCTTGGCATTTCTGAATATCTGATTTATGACTCTTTACCCACCAATTTTAAATCATGAATCATTGCAACCAATTTGATGTCCAAAAGTGGTCATAAACTTGCGAAGGCTCGTTCTTACCAACCAGGGGTCGAAACCAAGCATGGGATATACCTTTGGAAAGGTCTCACACTTCCCTACACCATGTCTAGGTTTTATTTTCCCTTTGATACCATAATCTGAACAGAATTAGACCAGGAAGCCACAGATATTGGTTTTGTCCATTCGGGTGACGTTAACTTTGCGTGCCTCATATGGGTCATACTGACTCGGAATCAAGCTCATGATATCTCATTGAAAAGCTTGTCCCAATCCCTACCACTTGGAAGTGTTGTATTCCTTGAATCAAACAGCATTGACATGAGGAATAAACTTCATGGGAAGGTCCACAAATCCCTGAAAGCAACCAACTGATACTATTTCAAGGGTAGAGGCCATAGTAACTATGACCCCCGCCACTGTCTTTGACTGGAACCATAGCACCAAGGGGCGTTTATGGAGAAGTAACTGTCTAAAACACCATGTTGAGCATAGAGGAGATTTTTGGGTCAACACCTGTGTGTGTTTCAACCCAAACCATTAGCTTACCATGTGCTCGGCTCCATGGCACCAGTCGTGCGAATCGAGCCAAACAGCAACTAGGCCCTGTTAATGTTTGACAATGCCCGAAAGGATTTGGAAGAGAACTGTTGGCTCACCTTTATACAATGATTCGAGGGTTTTAACCTCTGTGTAGCGTGATAGTTTTCCATGACCTTCGATGGCTGTAGAGCCAAGGTAGGCGACATACAGTTGGAGATTGATGAGAATTTTATCAGCTCTGCTATAGGGTTACCTGCTTCGGGGCAGCGATGGTTTAAGAATTGTAAGGTCGAGGAAGTGCCATGGACATTGTTGTTCCTCTCGCGCAAAGTCACCTCTTGTGACAGAGGTATGCCCATCTCTGCACTTAAACCACGATGGCACGACCTATTAATGCTAGTCAAGCAGTTCGTGACCTGTGAAGGTCGACACGGGCTCGTGTTCCTCTACCACCTACATTTGCTGATGATTTTTATAGGGTATCCTTACATGTCCTACTGCCTAAACCCTCAGTCGACCCTCCTATTGACTTACCTGACACTGTAACTAAGAGTGCAGAGGCTATTTAAAAGCCTATGAGAAAAAATCCCAAGGCAAACCCTACTGCTAACGCTAAGGGTAAAAGGAATTCCCGTCTCATTTCGAGAATGGCAAGGAATAAACCCAAACCCTCTGCTGAGCCAAACCCTATCATCCTAAGTGAGGATTCTGATTCTGATGTTGAAAGTTTCTTAGCCAATGAGTACCCTTACTCGCAGGGTTTATGTTCTGAACCCCCTTATGATTTTGTATCAAACCTTCCCCCCTTCCTAAAGAACGACCCTGACTACCCGGGTATTAAATTGCCTCGTGAAACCCTCGATCATTTAGCCAAACCCTCGCCTGCTCTTTCTAAACCCACTCAGTCACCCTGTGACCAATGCGATTCATGGTTAGAACGATACTACAATGATGTTCCCATACTTCAATCCAAGATTCAATCACTGGAAGATCAAATTGCAGTGCTAACCAGTCAAAAAGCCAAGCTCCAAGCAACAGATAAAAAGCAAAAGACAACCGGCTCCATCCTTTTCAAAAACGTAGAATGAACCATGGCCATTGTAAATTACAAATTGGCATAATCAAGCAGCCTCGTCGCTATACAGGTATGGTTTTGACATTGTTTTTGTTTTGTAAATAATAATAATCTAGGTTGATATAATTATTTGAATTCAGTTTTTAAATAGCTCAGTCACTCATCCAAATGCCTCTGTCATTCGGTGATTATCCTGTACATGGTTTCGTTTTGATGAAAATAGAAGGAATTTCGTTTTGGATATATGATTTGATCATCCCCAGTTTAGACACTGATAGATTCTCATTTCGATTGGTTGATTTTCATTTGATTTGATTTGATCGTGTGTCTGATTGAGTTAAAAAAATTGACGTTGTGTTTTCAAATTGAATTGGTTTGGTATTCACTCTGAACAATAAGTTCTCATGCTCAAATTAGAATACGATCATATTGGATTTGATGTTGTTATGGTTTGGATGCTCTGATTGGTAAACTATTTCAATGAGCTTGTTGGTTACGATATGCTCTGTCATATGATTTTCAAAAATCGTGAATATTGCTCTGTTAAGTTTTAATTTGGGAAAAGACGGCTCTGTGTTTATGTAAGCCGATGCAAGTAATATTCATGCCCGAATCGTGGGACAGTTTCGATTCACGATGATTATATTAAGACTCCTTGTTGTTGGATTCACTCAAATTGAATTCAGTTGGTTCGATTACTCTTATGAGTTAGATTCACATCCTGAAATGATGCTATGTTTGTTTTTAACTTGCAAACAAATTGGTCAATATTTGTTGTCTCTCTCGAATCCGGTAATAACGCGTTTTAAACAAATAATTTTGATCAGAGGAAATCGATCTTGTCTACCCAGTTTACTAAAAACAAACGATCGTATATTTCTTGTGAACCCTGTTGCCAGCTGAATGATCTCATTATGATTTCGTTGATAGACAGTTACGCACCAGTTGGTTTAATTCGCTTATGGTATGAATCTTTTTTACTATATTGTTACAGCTATGATGATTGGAAAATGATTTTGTTGGATTTGATTGCATACGATTTGTTTTGATCATATCGTTTTCAATTGCATATGAAACGATTACACAACTGTTCGATTATGATTTTATCACCCGACTTATGATAACAATCGAAATAGAATACACCTATCTCTGTATTCGGTTGGATCAGTTTTAATCCTGTTTAATTTTGAATGATATAACCATTCCAATATCAATGATTTGTTTTCAAATGGTTATTGGAAGATAATTGGATTTGATTCTTTTAAAAGATTTTTAATCGATTCTGATGCTGATTCTGTATCTTATTTTAAGACTAGCTACAGAATCAGCATCAGAATCGATTAAAAATCTTTTAAAAGAATCAAATCCAATTATCTTCCAATAACCATTTGAAAACAAATCATTGAGATTGGAATGGTTATATCATTCAAAATAAGATACAGAATCAGCATCAGAATCGATTAAAAATCTTTTAAAAGAATCAAATCCAATTATCTTCCAATAACCATTTGAAAACAAATCATTGAGATTCTGTAGCTAGTCTATAGAATTAAATTTTTATCATTTTGTTAATAAAAGATCCTTCTAACTTGTTAATTTTTGACCTTTTTCAGGTAAATTCGAATTGCTTGGGATTGGGTGAACAGTTTAGATGATATTTGGATGCTTTAGTTTTATTATAGTTTCCTAGTTTAGACAACTTTGGGATATCTTCCCAGATTTCATGAAAACAGTTTTATAACTTCCACAGGGAGGTTTTACCCTGTGGAAAAAATTATAAATACTTATTATTTTTGTAATAAGGATAATCCTCATTTGTGGGAGAACAAGGATATGGAATTTTAATACAAACTGAGACAAAAGTTGATGTTCTGCTATAGCTTTAGCTTTTCATAATATCAATCTTTTGTTTCATGTTTATGTTATCAGTTTGCATCTGATTAATGACTACTTTAGCTATCTTAGTATTTTGCAAATGATATGAATTAATTAATATGATCCATGTCTGATTACTTCCATTATTTAAAAACATAGCAATTACTTGATTCAGTTTATGAATGACAGATTTCTCTTCTTCATCAATTGGATTATTCTGTATAAGTCTTTACATAATAGGTTTACCCAATTGTGGAGATTTATAAATCATATGATTGTTATGATTTTTATGTCTTGTTTGTCTTGTAAACACACTCAAAGAGAATTGCAGCTATCGTTTACGAGAAGCTTCTGGATTATTCAGTGCGAGTTTCCTTCCTCCGATCAGCTTTGAAAATCATCATACATAGGACAAATCTGGAGCGTTTCCAGGTCAGTTTGTTGTTTATTTGTTTTGTATATTTGTTAGTATTTTAGTTAGATATATGTGTAGTTATTATATTAGATTGTTTAAGTTTAGTAAGTTTTATTTATTGTTCATAAAATCATAAAAACAACAAAAAATACCTTTCTCTGTCTTAGGGCAGATTGCAAATGAATTTTTTCAGGTTTTACTTAAATATGTAAATTGTAGATATTGTATATTTTGTGAATAAGTTATATTTCAATTAGTAGTTAGAGTTAGTATAATATTAGTTAGTAGTTTGTATATATAGAAATAGTAGATTAGTTAGTTTGTTTAATAGTTAGTTTTAATTAAATTAGTTAGATTAGTTCGTTTTATTTATTGTTAGTTAGTTTAGTTAGTTTTATTTAGTTTTAGTTAGATTACTTAGTTTAGATTAGTTTTCTTTTTGTTTTCTTAGGACTTTAGATCGGCTAACGGAGTCGCTAAACTCGTCAGGGTGGTTCATCCCAAATGGCTTGGGTTATTAGACAACCCCGGACTGGTTCCACTCTCTCAGTTGACGGACGGTCAATTTCGCCCGTCAACACAACTGTAACACAATCATGACAATTGACAGCATATTGTTAGCCATTTGAACCCTATCACATTTCACTGAAGCCCCTATCATCCATGTAGACAACATTACTAATGATAGCATCAATAACATGACTGCAAATGAGCTGATGTACTTATAATATTTGTATGACATGAGCTTGTCTTGAAGCAACCTATGATTGATTTTCCATTCAACAATCATTTCTTGTTCTTGCTTAAGATTGATTACTTCATTTGAAACAATTATAGGTTTGTTTCTTGCTTGCACTACCTTCTTTAATTGTTCCATTATTTGAAGTGTTTTATTTTCCTTAACATGATGAGCATGAACCACATAATCTTGACCTGCTTTGGTTAATTGATATTGATTCTTTGTCCTATAGAAGATTGCCTTACAATCATATAAGTATGGAATACCTAAGACCATTCCACATTCACTTAATGGCACTACATCACATGTTACCTCGTCCACATATTTAGATGAAATTGCAAATTTGATTGTGCACTTCTTTGTTATGTGCATTTGATGATGATTGCTTATCCGTTTAAGTGTGTAAGGCTTATGATCTACTTCTGTTTTTAAACCCAACTACTTAACCAATTCTTTTGAGATTAGATTAGATTGAGATCCACTATTGTTATCGAACTAATTGGTAGGTGTGGACACTAACAGATCTCCGTAGATCCACCTGGATCTATAACAAAACAGGACAAGACATGACTCTTTCCCTAAGTTACGACCATTGAAATAGCTATTAAGGAGGACCAAATGACATACCTTTGTATCGCTTCCTTACGTCTATGTTGCTCCTGCTTTGCTCCGGTTCTCTCGTGAGGTCAAGACCAAGACAACACAAACCAACCAAAGTGAAGATAGCAAAATGTATTCAATCGTCAACTTATGTGTATGATCAAGGAATTACACAACAAAGTAAGAATGACTTTATGGGAAAGGCACATGTCGTTGTATCATATTAATTGAAAGTAGAAGATACAACTTGATCGCCTTGATGTCGCAAGCTTCCTTTCGGTGACTCTTGGTTCCAACACACACACTAGCTCTATTCTTGCGTGAAGAAGATCCAATTCCTCTTGGTAGACCTACTAGAGTCTCCTAGCTTCTGCTCAAGCGGGGTTCTTCACACAATTCCTTCACCAATTCTTCAATTAATATTTCTTAACCTTTTCCATGAGAATCCTATCAATATATAAGAGAGGATGAGATGGTTACATGGATGAGAATGATCCCACCAAATCAGGGAAACCATTCAAATGCTAACCCATTTTCTAGAAGATTCCCTTCTAGAACCCTCGAGACTTCTTCCTTTTTCCAAGCTTGAGAACAAGTTCGCACCCTAGGTATAGAGCACAGTGCGAGAAGTTCACACCCTAGCTGAAGGTGGCCTGTGAGAATGGGTCATTCTCGCACCCTAGGCTATAAGAAGCCTATGAAATCTCTTTTAAAATATGTTTTCTGGAAAGAAATGAATGCCACTTTTCTTAGGAGAAAGTTCTTGTTAGGAGCCTGAGTACACCATTGTCAATACACCATCAAGATGACCAAAATCATGGGTAAAAACTATTGATTAATGTGTCTATCTTAGTGTGTTGTATGATGGTCCTTATATGAAACAAGTTACTTCTACAATCAATTCCTTCACCAAGTTTACTTGTCATACCAACCAATGAGACCTTTGATTCACCACCTAAATCCGATCCCAAGTCTGTGGGTCTTGTTGTCGCTTCCACCGTTTGCCTTCCCTTCTTTTCCTTGAACCACTTTGGCCTCTTCTTGGGATGCAACTGCCAACATCTATCCTCATCATGTCCCTCTTTCTTGCAATGATTGAAAGAGGGATTCTCTTCCTTTATTTCCATTGCATTTGAATTCTTGCCATGCCATTTCCTCTTGTCCTCTTTCCTTGAAGATGATGATTCCCTTGATACACGTGCTTTCCCTGCTTCAATGTATGTCGCTTCAATAGAAACCTCATCCAGGTTAGTGGGTCCAAACATGAATACAATGTTTCTAATATGTGCAAGTAAAACTCCTATATACTTCATTAGGGTTTCATATGTATGTAAAGGGATATCTAACATCAATGCCATTTTTCAAAATCCATCAGTATACTCTTGCACTGTTTTTCCTTTTCGTAGTTTTAAAGATTGCCATTCAATTAATGTTTTTTCTTTATAACCCAAAGGATAGAACTGTTTCCTAAGTGCAGAAATGAATCTTTGCCATGATGGAAATACATTACCCACTTGTTGCCTTCTGTTTTGCAACTTTCTTTGCCACCAGATAAGAGTTGTGCCTGCAAGTCTCAAAGATGCCAACTTGATTTGTGTGGCCTCATCCTTGATCTGTTACACACTGCAGTAAACCTCCATCTCCCTGACCCAATTGTCAAGTATCTTTACATTAACTTCACCATCATATATGGGTAACTCAGATTTAACATCAAGTTTTAACAATGGCATTTCATTCTTATGTTTATGAACATGCTTATTTGCATTAGATTTAGAACTCGAACTTGAAGAAGAAGGAGAAGAAGGAGGTGATGATGGAGGTGAAGGAGGAATCTGAGGATGATCCTCTCCTTCTTCACTTTTTCCCTTTGAAGATTCACCCAAAAATGGGCTCTTTCGTTCCAAGTAATCCTCGTACAAAGCTTTCACCATCTTCGGCATAGAAAAGAAAGTTTTCTGGAACTCTTTCTCATCCTGAGAAAGCCCTTCTTCCGATGGCATCTTCTCACTGTGAGAAGCTCTCTTTCTCAATCCAATCAATGGATTCTCTTCAACAAGATTGCCTTCACCACATTGCATATTTTCCCTGGTTAACATGAAAAACTCAAATCCAAATGTCAACTAGCTCTGATACCACTTGATCCGAAAAGATCTTTTAATGACTGTGGTTGAGTTTTTAATTGCATGTGATTATTAACCATTCAGGAAGCTAATGAAAGAGGATGAATATGAGAGAATACATCACAGCCATAAAACAATTTACAGATCTGAAATGAAGCAATACGAACAACAAACCATAACAAGAGAAGTGATAACGGAGTTCAACACAAAATTGCCTACGTCTCCGGGCCTTTGTCTTAGTGGGGAAGGCTTCTTTATTAATTCTTCAATTCTTGAAAATAAAAACAAAAGTACATCAAATGGATATCATACTGGTCTTACTGTGTTCTACGCGACCTTAGACCTTAGAAATCCAACACAACTGATGGCACTGAAAAAGACTGAGTGTAGCTCCCAAAAATGGCCTGCAAGTGTCTGCTCCTCAACAACTTCCCTCCATAAAAATGGCTTTGGCTTGGCTTTGTTTCATCATACCTCTGATCTGACTATCCTCCATGGCCTCAAACATGCCTATTTTTTATAGATATGAAGTTGGTTATCCATCCCCAACTTCCTCCCAAAATTTGGGCTCAAAAAGAGCTCAATGTCTCCCACAAATGGGCCAAATCCTCCATTAATAGGCCTAAATCAAATAAAAATCCACTAAACCAAAGTAAATAACCCACTTTTGTTTAACTATAGGGATTAGACCCTTATACCCAGTGCACGCCCCCCTAATTATAGTCACATTTCATTTATGTGGCCAAGCGCCAGCGCGTAGGGTTGTGCACTGGCCCCTTATCCCAAACTATCTAGACACATGACAATAACACATAAGACCATGTCCCTTGGGGTGCGCCTAAAGGAAGGTTCCAACCCCCAAAAAGTCTGGTGGAAGGTGCTATATCCTCGTGTGCTGGTGGTTAAGCAATGGCGATCGCACCCCTTTTCACCGTAGTCAGATGCCATATAATAAATTGTGGGCTAGGGCGTAGCCCCAGCCCCTTTCGGCCCTCTATATATTTAGCACACAATAAATAATATAATGTGGGTTTTATACAACAAGAAAGAATCAGGCACCTTGGTATTTAAACCTTCACCAAAGTTCTTGCCCTGCTAATAGGTCTTAGGGTCGAACCCCATGAGCTCCATTACAATTTTTCCATTCAAACGATCGATCCAACCACTGGGTGCCATGTGGTAGCCCAAGTCTAGGCCATGTGGCACTTCCTTATTTACCAAGAACTGATGCCACTTGTCAACTTGCTATTGGTCCATGTCCCTATCTAGTCACCCCATTGTTGTGCTGCCACATGTCACTATGCTTACATCATCATGGTGACATCATGCTGATGTTAGCATTGAATTTTTTCCAGTTTGACTTTTTCGCTGTTTGGAAAAATGATCAGAGTGCGATAACTCTCGCATACAACGTCTATTTGAGAAAGTAAATATATGGCCAGAATCAGTGTGACGATCCGGTTGCAATGTAATTGGTTTAGTCTGATTCCGACAACTTTCATTTTTGAGCCTTTTCTAGACCTGAGAAGCCTCTTGGATCCGATTATGGATCAACAAGTGAGTTGAAATTCGTTCATCTTTATATATTTCTCTTCTTGCTACAACTCATTGAATTCGACTTCTAAAGTGTGCATTGCATTATTTATATTATAATCCATAACTCATCTTAGATCTATTCTAAAACTGCAATGCGTGTGAATCTATTTGTTGCATTTTGTGTTCTGATCATTTTATGTTGCAACTCGAGTCACAATACATCCTTTTTTTTGTTGCAGCTCCATTGTTGCAACTCACGTTGATGAAACTCCACTTGTAGTTGCACCTTCATTGATTTTTTTTATAGTTTTATGATTGATGAGCGATACATGGTTGTTGTGAACAAGGATTCTAGCATACTGAAATTAATAACCATTAGGACATAGCATATCTTTACTTTCCCACTCAGTGTGATTTCAATTCAACAAGTGTGTTTCAATTCCCACAAAGTGTGATTCTGATTCTGCAACATAATTTTAATTTAGCAAGTGCAATTTCAATTTCATAAGTGTAGTTTCAATTTCTACAAGAGTGATTTATTTTCTACAAGAGTGATTCATTTTCCAAAAAAGTGATTTATTTCCACAGGAGTGATATTCCTTCCCTGCATGTTTTTCATTTACTTTAACGCAATTTAGAATTGGCATAATCTGGTGACTTGATCCAAGTTTCCTTGAATGCTTGATTTGTGACATTATCATACTTCAACTTTTGCATAAACAACAAGAGTATTTTCCGTATATAGTGCATGACAGATCAAAATTCAATACGACCCCATATTGATAATTAAAAGAAAAACTTTCCAATTTCTTATTAACATAATTAAAAGGTAATTGAAAGGTCTACCAATTACATCATTGAGATCTACAAAGTTTTTAGGAATCTCGAATTTAGGGATCTTAATGTCTCTCATCCTCTCATTTATCTTTCTCCAATTTCTAAGAAACTCCTCCCACCTTTCTTGCATATTTTTCTGAGGTTCCACAACTGTTTGGGCCCAATACTCAACATCTCTTTGGATTCTCTCTATACTGTCATATGTGAGTGCTCTGATCTCATTCTCTTCCTCACCTGGACCCTTTTGGATCCCCCTAATATACTCAATTTGAGCCAAATCCTTATGTGCATTTTCATACCATTTCATCATGTCTTTGTGTGTTATCAATCCCAGTAGAGTCTCCTCTTGGTAATTCATGACTTGGGCCATGAAAATTTCCCTTGCTAACTTGAAATTTTTGTATTCTCCTAGAAATTCAGACCTTAGAATAATGGCTTCTTGGGTGGTATTATGGTAATATTCGTCTTGGTGTATAAATTTTTCAAGCTCCCTTCTCATAGAATATGGTTCCCTTTCATCCTATTTTTCTCTATTGATGGTAGCATTAGTTATGGCCATCCCTACTCCTAGTAATTCACTAACTTTGGACTTCTTAGTATCAAATAGATTCTCCTTCGTAGTCACAACTATAGTGTTATCCAATGTGAGACTTATTTTATTGCTTGTCCTTTTCACCACCATTTGTCTCTTTCTATCATATGATATGGCTTGGACATTTTCTACTTCATCAAATGGTTCAGGAATTTGCAAGTTACCCCATGATAGTATGTTTCCTAGTTTGTTTGGGGTGTGGAAATATTCCATGACCAGTTCTTTGCCTTTGTCTGATGCTAGTATTTAACCATTGACTTCCCCTCTTTTTTCATCCATTATCTTCTCTTGGATTGGCCTTGTAAGAGGTTTCTCTGCACTACTTTTTGGTTTTGTTCCTGCATCCATAGAGATCTCTTTCATTTGCTTAGGGTCTATATCACTTTTGAGTACATCTACTATTTTCACTGATGATGGTGTTACTTCCTTAGGTGAGGAATAAATTAGAGGCTTAGCCACAATTCCTTCATTTACTAGGATAATACCTTATTCTTTACATCCCTCATTTCTAATTGAGTCTTCCCCAATATGCTCTCTAGTACTTGCATCTTCTTCATTCTCCTCTTTCTCTCGAGTCTTTTCTTTTGCATTGGACTATTCATTTTCATTTTCACTTTTCTCATCTTGAGTCTCTTCTTCCTCTCATGGTTTTGATCCCAGTTTTGATTGAGTTGTGATGTTTTCAATTGTACTTGGAACCCCTATTGTTTCTATTGGCTACGATTCCTCAGGTGGATGGGCTTCTTGTAACTTTACATTGGACTCCTTTACAACTGGGACTACTGAGGTGTCTATATCATCACTATCATTGTAAAAAATAGTTATCAAAATTATGATTACCAGTGCCAAAAATCTTGTGCCTAGTGTCTTTGTTAAGGTATCAACTGTCATTACAAGATCTGGTTGTCTGACCTATACTTTCTCTATGCTCAACTCTGACTGACTGTTTCCTCCATGAGGTGAGGTTTCCATTAGAGGTGTTTTCTCTAACTCCCCTGTATGTATTTCTACTTTGGTTACTCTTGATGGCTCCAATACCTAAATTGTTGGGTTCTTCCCATGTTCACAATTTATGTTTCATCCCTTCTTGTGCTTTGTGCCCATATAGTTGATTCCACTATTTTCTCTATAAATTCAAACTGCTCGTTCATTGACATAGTCTTCAACCGGGTTAACTCTGGGCCATATCTTCTCTAAATGAATTCATCCCAATCTCATGCATTCTTGGTGAATACTTCATCATCAAAACTATCATGTGCATATGGCTAGTGAGACACCATTTAACCAAGATGTTTAGACACTTATTTCTTAGGATCGTGTTTTTGATATCTACCTGTGAAGAACCTATAATATAGATGGACCAGACCTTCTTTCCTTGCATGAGTGGAATCTTTTACAAAGTAATATCCTATGTGGAAGCCATTGGGGATAAAACCTCTCTTCTTGTCCTTCTCCAGTGAGGCGTTGAAGCTTTGCAAAATGGTTTGGTAGAAAATTTCTCCCATAACTAGTTGGCTTGGTACATAGGCTGGTAACGGGTGTGGGGCTCCAGTGGATCCAAATATTCTAAGGTAAGTTATCTTCTCCTCTAAATACTGGTGTCCAATCTTGAATATTATCTTTTTTTCCAATTCTGAGAGCCTTGGGAAATTTTTGTTGAAAATAATGAAGTATAATATCTCCAAGAACTCATCACATATCATAGAAAATGATTTCTTATATATGTTTTCCCATAGATAACTAAAATATACGTGTATAGGAAACTATGAAACATGTCATCTTAGTCCCATCCTTGGGAAGATGCTCCCGACACACATTACATCGAGTAGGCAAGATGCCATGAAAAATGATAGTGCTTGTTGGTGAAATTATATGCATAATATATTACCAAACATAAATTATCAACCGAGATTCATAATCAGTAGAGTTGATGCACTATATGTGCTGATAATAGATAGGTTCCTATGTCTGTTTAGTATAGCTTAGATAAGAAAACCATTTAGAAACCAACACACTTTTAAAAATAACAATCTTCACACAATTCAAAAGTTGGAAAGCAAAACTCATAAACAAGCAAAAGCTCTTGCTTAGGTGATGGACATGTTCATTGATGGCTCATGAAAAGAAAAGATGAACTTTGATTCTATCTCCTGGAGAAACTAGAATAACAAGTGGGATTCTCCATTAAAGATCATGTATGGTGAAATATGGAGATCCAACTATTCCTACATTACCACACTTTGCAACAAATTTGAATAGTGAAATCAAACAAAATAACATGAAATCAAAATAACAAATACATGGAATGAAAATCTACACTAACAATTTACAATAAGCTTACCAAGCTGGATCAATGGCCCTTGCCGATGCCAACATAGAAGCTTTTAGATCACCAGATGCTAACTTCTAAGAGAGACAAAATCACTGAATTCAAACTTGCATTGACCTCCAACAAGTAGGTTTACAAAAAGAGTATTTTCATGAATCCAATCTACATCATAACAATTCTCTTCTTAATTTACATAATAATACTTCTCCTTAATCTACATAATAATAATTCTTCCATCCCTCATGAAGAGAGGGCACTCTCTTTTATACATGAGAGCTTTGAAAAGAAGATAAACAACTCATAATTATAGATCCACTTTTCTCTCAACCCATTTCCCTTTATTACAAAATATAATCCCTTCAAATCCTCACACATATCTCTCATATATCTTGGATAAGATATGACAGCCAAATATCCATGATCTTCTCCTTGGATTAGGATTGAATTATCTCCTCAAATCTTGAAATGGTGGAGGAAGTATTCGAGAAGTATTTTTGAATTAATCCTTCACACGTTACAAAGCTCACACATTTTTGAAATATATATGAAAACATGTCAATTTTCTAATATTTAGTCACAAATTCCCTTTTAATACTAAAATAAATGATTTGGAAAATAATAAGGTTAAACCCATATTTAATTA
>JASDQU010374764.1:22919-33083 GCA_032191745.1 Picea mariana | reverse complement strand
CGATGAAATGTGAATAATGATGAAGGGAAAGGTGGATGGAAATATGACATTTCTGAGACTCAACATACCCCCCAACTGAACTTGTTGCATGTCCTCATGCAACTGTACATGGATCTTCTCAAGAAATTTTGGCATCTGAATTTTGGCTTCGAGTGATGATAATGAATATTTCCAGGATGGGATTTACATGAGTAACAACTAACATTTTCTTATGGTTGGTTCTTGTGTGACAACCATGAATATAGAGAATGTTGGTTCTTGTGTAAGCAACATTCATTTTGTTATTTTTTATTTTTTTTTGTTGTTATAATAATAACATGTTGGTTCTTGTGTAAACAACATTCATTTCGTTATTTGTTCTCTTGCTGTTATGATAATAAATTGTTGGTTCTTGTGTAAACAACATTCATTTCGTTATTTGTTCTCTTGCTGTTATGATAATAAAATGTTGGTTCTTGTGTAAACAACATTCATTTTGTTATTTGTTCTCCTGTTGTTATGATAATAATTTACCCATTTTCTTGCTGGAATAAGAAAACATCACTGAGTATAAAAAATCCCTTTCGCATATTTGTGAATCATGCCAATATGTATATCAATGCTTACAAAGAAAAGTGCAATAGAGTATACTTGGAAGAAAAAAAATGTTGATAGATGATAAATGAGACGGAAAATGGAATAATGGTAGTAGAAAAATGGAGTGATGATAGCGAATATAGTCCCCCCCCCCCCAAATGAATTGGTTGCATGTCCTCATGCAACGTGGCCTGAGTCATAGAAGTGAAAAGGAAAGGGAGCATGGTGAACGATTTTTCTAAATTCATTCACTCTAGCATGTAAGAAATTGCATGATTAAAGAGTAGAAAACAACATATCTCCACTTACCCAAACTGTTGATGAACTATGCAATAGGAATATGGCTGATGTGGTTGTTGGAGCATGGAAGATGTCACTACTGCAGGATCATGTGAAAGGTGACTGTTGTTGTAGCTGCAACTGATGTCACTCCCAGATCAGAGAATGTGAAGTGGAGGAATCTAAAGTGCTGCTGATGAATCATGGAAGAGAGGAAGTATGAAAGTGGAACTATGGCAATATCATATAGCTGGAAAAATACTCCTGCAATTGCTGATGGAGTCATGGAAAAGTGCATAGTCTTCACCCGCTTCTAAACTCGATGGTACAATTCTAGTCTTGCGAATGAATGTGTCGATGTCGAGCATGAAGAGAAGTCATTGGATTACTGACCATTGATGAATGTTGTTAACCAATGAGAGGAAAAATCACCATTGATGTCAATGAGTGCCAAGGTACCCGAGTACATCTTGTGAAGTGCGAATGAATGAGTAGATGTCGAGCCACTTGCAAGATCTGACAATCAAAGGACAATGATGTATTCCCATGATTGTCAGCGAGAGAACTTGCCATTAAGGCATTGAAGCCTCGAGGTACTAAAAGGAACTCTAGTCTATATCTCAGATAAGGTGCTGAGGTCGATGGGGCAAGACTTGTTGAAAGGTGGGCCTTAAGGAATCCCAAATTAGTCAACGCGAGTTATGATAAAAATATTGGTAGGAATATAGGAAGGATCTCAGTAGAAACAACGTTTATTGCACGAAAATGTAGTCGTGGAAAGGGGGCTAGATGGTTTTATTGATAGGGAAAAATGAGTAGGAAAATAAAAAGAGATGTATGCGACTTAGAAAGATAGGCACGTGTGAAGTCATGAAGGATAAGGCGATGGAAAGTGGACTCCAACATGGATGAAGAATAAGCTTGGAAGGAGAAAGGTAAATGATCATGTCATGGCATAATTGGTTTTATGAAAGATGGCAGTGTAGTGGTAAACATCATGACATGTGTGATGAAAAATTTAGCTCCTTCAAGCTTTTAATAAAGCATGTTTTTCTGAAGAGTTTTGTGATTCTTAAGAATAATTGCGGCATGGAATGGGAGCATCTTCTTTCCTGCAATCAAACTTAGTACTAATCCTGCAATAAAATTTGTGAGATCATCGTAAAGCAGAAAATGCGAGATTAGTTACAAATGCGACAAATTAGAAAGATTAAAAAAAGTGTGTTTTACCTGTTGTCATTGTGTGCATATTCCATTGTTGATTGTTTCTTGAAGTGACTCAAGGAAAACAAATTAATGTTAAGCATATTTTTTTCAGGAATTAGAGAATGTCCATTTGCAATTTTATTTGTTTTTGCTTTGATTTTTAAGTTTTAAGTGTTTTTTATTTTTTTTTATTTTTGTATTTTTATAATGTTTTTATTTTTGCAAATAAAAAAAAGTTAAAATTATTGCTTTGATTTTGTGTTACCTAAAATTTTAGTATTGTTATCTATGCAAATTTTAGAATTGAAAAATAGCATCCATCTGCAGTTTTGATCACTTCTATAATAACCTTTAGCTTCCAAGTTTGAAGGCATCTACAAAAAGACCTAAGCAGACTCCTACTTTCCAGAACTTTACCATAACAACTAGAGACTGTAGCTCAACTATGGGTATGGAGTTTCTATACATAACAATTCCAATGCCCTCAATTGCAGCAACTACAATGCCAGATACCAACACTATGTTGCAATACCAACTCGTAAAACCAAAATCATAGAAAATTTTCCATTAAGAGACATGACAATGTTGCACGATTCTTCTAAATTGTGACAATTGAGCGACACATACTCTAAGGGAAAACGTTACTGTAATCAATTTTTTCTAGCATACCTCTGCCTGTCAGAATGAAAAGGAGAGAGACCTATAGAGGCAGATCGAACCTTCGATCTATGTCTATTGTGTCCATCCATAGCCACACAACAAAAAGGACCAATGATTTATGGCCCAACCCATAAGGAAATCAAAGAAAACCTATCATAGACTATTCTTGTCTTAGTCCTGCAATGTATAAGAACGATGTCTTCTTCAGTGTTCTTCGATGGAGGCCAGAGACAAGGATCAACTTGGTTCCAACCTCATAATGTAAAAGTCATGGTGGCTGCATTTATTGGACTCCTGCTGCAGACTACGGTTCGTCCAGTGGACTATTCTGGGAATCTCTTCATTGAATGTGCCATCACTTCTATCAGAATTTGATCCTGTATTTAAACCACAACTTACCTACCAAGCTTCTTTCTTTGACCTGTAATTAATTTTATTTCTAAATGGATATATTGACCATATCCTGAAATGGAATACACATTTTCCACTATAACTCGCTTTAGTTGAACTCAAGATGCAAATACCCTGTACTATTATTGATGAATTTGGGTACTGTTATTGATGAATTTGAACATTCTACTGGATCAGGTATCCCCAACAAGTTCTTTGACGATGGTTGTATAATCTTGGTTTCCATACTAGATGATTGAAATCTTGAGGATGTGCAGAACAATCAAGAACCCACTTGTGAGCATACACTATGTTAGCTAACTGCATTTAGAAACAGATTATGGTCTTGAAGTTTATCCCTAATGATAATGATGCAGATACAGGTAGGTCGAAGTGTGAAAATCCAGGGGTCAAAATTGTAAATGAGAAACAGACTTTATCTATATATTCTTTAACGCAGCTGCCAAATCCATCCATGTTGGTGCCGACCCTGCCCAAAGTCTCTCTTGGGAGAGCTTCAGGTTGCCAAAATCAATTATTTGCTGAACAATAAAGAAAATAGTGGAAGCTGAGTGAAAATACTACAATGGTTTTATATAAAAAAAATAAAATATGTTCCAGCTTCCTGCCATTTCAGATATTATAACTTCACTCCATAACTTCCCTATGGAATTAAAGAAGGCACTCATCTGAGTTGCCATTGCACCAAACACAAACAATACCCCATCATCCAGCTGGTGAAATTAGCGGCCAACTCTACGTATGCTCGATTGTTTACCTTCAGTATATTTCCATATCTACGTGATCGTTACACAAGCATAACGTGAACGTGATTTAGTCTCCCATTTCATCAACAACTCAAGGTTTTTAGACAAAAAAAATATCTCAGGAGCAAATCTGGGAAAGAAATGCTCGATATCATTTATTTATAATGGGCAGGTGGTTTAAAAACAACCCCTGTATCTCGATCCTTCAAATATAATACATATCATTCTCTCGGTTAGCATCCCAACGCCCAACAAATAGTGGGATTTGGTTTGATGGCTTCGCATAATGTGGTTATTTCATAACCGATCTAATCGTCATAATATCCCTCTCGAGATCTTGGCAGTAGGAAGCCCACATTTGCTTTCTTCACAATAGTGCTATACCATTCGACCATGAAAATGGAGATACCATCTTGCGTCAACCGATGGTAAATGGATTTTAACAAACAACTCAATTGTTGAGAAGAAATCCTACGAAAATGATTCAGTTGCTGACGAGAAACGTGCTTTGATTGGATCGAAAGCAGTGGATTTCTTGTCAGAAGAACAGTTGCTAGAGTGGGATCAACACGGATTCATTGAGAAGGTTGTTAATAGGAATTTCTGTCCTTACAGTCCGTTACTATTTTGGGATAATATTACATCCCCCATTTGTCCACGGTGTTTTGACATTTAGCTGTGACGATGTCAGCATTGATGTTAATGGCATGGTGGAAGTGGTGTCATCGGGGTCCACATGATCGATGGACTGAATTATGCACCACCAAACTTAAGCATGAGGACCTGCCAGAGAAGACAGAGGAGGAGGAATTCAACACTGGTCCTCTTTATGTTCTCATGATGAGTGTGAAAAACAATATGCAGGTTCTGATAAATTGCAGAAGCAACAAAAAACTTCTTGGGCGAGTTAGAGCATTTGATAATCACTGCAACATGGTTTTGGATAATGTCAAAGAAATGTGGACAGAGACAGGTAAAGGAAAGAAGAAAGCCCAGAATGTCAACAAGGATAGTTTCATCAACAAAATGTTCCTTCGTGGAGATTATGTCATTATTGTTCTTAGAAATCTGAAATGAATAGTAAATTGGAGGCTGCTTAAAAGTTCATAGGTTTATAGGATCCATTTTGGTATGTTGTATGTTACTGCAGGTTTTACATGGACAGTGCAACACAAATTGCAAGCGGGACGCATTGTTTTAGTCATTGGTTTTTCTTTTTATTATTATATTTTTTTTTTCATTTTTTTTTTTGTAAAGATTATGTTTTAATTTGTGTTCCTGAATAAAAAATAAAATTAGAAGACTCTTTTAACACAAGATTTTTTTTTTTTCTTTTAATTTTATATTATTCCTAGATTAAACAAAGATAGTATATACAAAGCTAAATTTTAATTTTTATTCCTATAAATAAAAAGAATCCTAATTTAACTTAAAGTATATTTTTATTTTATTTTTTTCATTTTATGTTTTGGAAAAAATAAAAAAAAATAGAAGAAGTAAAAAAAAATTACTTCCCAAACTTATTGAAAATTTATGCACAAATGGAACAATTGTAGACCGAAAATATATTAGGCAAATCTTTTTTTTGTAATGGTCAACAATTAAAATTCTTCCTGAAATCAATTTTAGTTATCCTATTTTTGATCCTCGTGATCGCACGAAGCGCAGAGGAGAGCATACTTATTCTAAAATTAAAAAAACTTGAAAATAACGTCCTACCTACATTACGGTAATTAAAAATTAGGAATTTGTTACGTGTAGTCAAACTTCCAATGTAACCATAAGCGCAATAGTAATAAGAATATGTTCATTGTGAATTTCGCAAATGACAATCAAAAATATATATAACTGTGCGAAATTAATTGTTGAGACTGTAATTCAACAAAATAAAAATAAAAAATAAATGGATCTAACCTCGTACTCGCTTGAAACCATCATTTGATAAGGCTTTTGTAGGCACAATTTGTCTTGCTCAGATCATGTTGCAGCTCCACATTGTCCTCCTGGACCTCCTACTCGCCTAATTGTTCTTCATTGAATATGTGAGCTTCTCCGTATGTTGATTCATCATTTGTTGCTGGAGGAGTAATTGATCCCTCGACTGTTGTCAAGGTATCCTCTTTTGAGAAGAGGAGATTCCAACCTTTGCAAGGATCTAAGTGAGTTGTTCTAAGCGTATACTCATAGTTAAACCATATTGAAAAGGAGAGTGATTTATCATCAAAGATTTGAATTTTAAAACTAAGAAATTAAAACTATTTGTAAAAATAAAACACACCAAACTTGAACCCCTTGTGTTACTGGGACCTTGCTATCACCAGGTTATCGGTTCACACAAGTCATCTCATCATAAATAAAAAATAATTTGGCATAAATAAAAACACACTTTTGCATAAAATAAGGAGAAACACACTGTTGCATAAAAGGGAGAGGACAACCTAACTTTGGAGCAACCCCACTAAAGTGGACGCACAAGTTCTTACCTCTCATCTTACTGTCTTCTCTCCACCCTTAGGTCGTCCATAAAACCAATCCAAAATCATTAAAACAATCTAATTAAAAATGCTACCTATTACCGTTTACAACTCCCTGACAACGATGCCAAAATGTTGGTGCAATCATATGCATAATATATTACCAAACATAAATTATCAACCAGGATTCGTAATCAATAGAGTTGATGCACTATATGTTCCGATAACATATAGGTTCCTATGTTTGTTTAGTATAGATTAGATAAGAAAACCATTTAGAAACCAACACACTTTTAAAAATAACAATCTTCACACAATTCAAAAGTTGGAAAGCAAAGCTCATAAACAAGCAAAAGCTCTTGCTCAGGTGATGGACATGTTCATTGATGGCTCATGAAAAGAAAAGATGAACTTTGATTCTATCTCCTAGAGAAACTAAACTAACAAGTGGGATGCTCCATTAAATCTCATGTATGGTGAAATATGGAGATCCAACTGTTCCTGCATTACCACTCTTTGCAACAAATTTGAATAGTGAAATCAAACAAAATAACATGAAATCAAAATAACAAATACACGAAATGAAAATCTACACTAACAATTTACAATAAGCTTACCAAGCTGGATCGGTGGCCCTTGCCGATGCCAACATGGAATCTTTTAGATCACCAGATGCTAACTTCTAAGAGAGACAAAATCACTGAATTCAAAATTGCATTGATCTCCAACAAGTAGGTTTACAAAAAGAGTATTTTCATGAATCCAATCTACATCATAACAATTCTCTTCTTAATCTACATAATAATACTTCTCCTTAATCTACATAATAATAATTCTTTTGTCCCTCATGAAGAGAGGGCACTCTCTTTTATACATGAGAGCTTTGAAAAAAAGATAAACATCTCATAATTACAGATCCACTTTTCTCTCAACCCATTTCCCTTTATTACAAAATATAATCCCTTCAAATCCTCACACATATCTCTCATATATCTTGGATAAGATATGACAACTAAATCTCCATGATCTTCTCCTTGGATTAGGATTGAATTATCTCTTCAAATATCGAAATGGTGGAGGAAGTATTAGAGAAGTCTTTTTGAATTAATCCTTCACACATTACAAAGCTCACACATTTTTGAGATATATATGAAAACATGTCAATTTTCTAATATTTAATCACAAATTCCCTTTTAATACTAAAATAAATGATTTGGAAAATAATAAGGTTAAACCCATATTTAATTATGAAAATGGTATCATGAAAGGTTAATGGGGTGATGAAATGTGAATAATGATGAAGGGAAAGGTGGATGGAAATACGACATTTCTGAGACTTAATAGTGCCTCACCTGGCCTAGGATTTTGGGATTTCTCTATTATGATACTCAATTATTTGGAAATGATAGCTCCCCAATTAAATATACTCTATGATATCGCCACAATGTAGGCTAGGGGCATCCAAGCCTTAGAGAAATTTGAGCAGTATTTCTCCACATATAGTCGATAGATCAATGACATCATATACATGTAGAAATCTCTTATATTTACAATGTTATACCACCCAACAACCCTATTTACAATTTTTCGATCTTGTTTCAACTAGGATGATAGTATTTGACTAGTATTGTGCAGCTCATAGAAATTGACCATAAAGTCAACATTCAATCTGACTCTGGGTTCACTGAGTTTGTAGTATTTGTTAACTTCCATCGATAGAAAAAACCCTATACACTTTCCTTCTATATCAGTTACCAATCATTTATTGAAATTTGTATGGTTAATTATCCATTCTATAGTTTCTATGTGAGGTAGGACAGGGGTTTTGGAGGCTACCATATGCAACACAGATCATTTGATATTTGGGAAGACCTCATCATCTAAGAAAATTACTTCTGGGTCATTGTGAGGCATAAAATTTGGGTAATCAGAGTGGTGTATTGCATTATATAAATCATTCAAAGTAGGAAGAGGTACCTTAGATGCGGTGATTGCATCAATGTCCTTGTACAATGGTGGTTGAGTAGGCGACTTCTTTTGTGGAATCTGAATTACTAGTTCTACCTTTGACATGAGCTTCAAATCTTCAACAACAACTAGACTTAAGGATTCACCAACCTATACACTCACTCTTTCCCTTTAGTGTTTTCGGTGATTGACGGGTCCTTGGTCTACGGGGAGGAATTTTTCTAGTCACAACAACGCCACTCGAATTTGATAACAATTGGCTTGGATGGGTAGAGCACCTGGTTCCTTTGGAGTTCTTGGTTGCACAAAGGTTCTCAGAACTCAGTTGGGAAAAATGTGTTAAACAAAAATAGGTTTGAGCTTCTATGTCTTACTCCCACGAGTCCCATCCAACATTTACCATTACATGCAAAACAAAATATTTGCAAATCTTTGGAGCTTAAATTCATCATCCATGCCGTGTTTTGAAATTAATGCACTACATTAAATGGTTACGTGAGGGGACCATTTATTTAGTTTATCAGTGATTTCAAACTCTAGTGAGTTGGCTCACAATGAAAGTTAATATCTAGGTTTGGGGGTGCACATTTTCCTATGGATCAAATGTTCTATGTTATATTCTATCCACTGATCTCGACGACGGTTTGTGTTGAGAACTCTTTTTTTTTACATTATTGTATCATAGCACACTTTTAGAGATGATGTCATGGCATGCGGATTGTAAACGTATATTTCGAGAGCTCCTGAGTCGACGTGACCTATCTAGATAAGTGGAAAATACAGGGATGTAACTGGGCACAGAGACAATTTTAGCTTAAAACTTGGCCGATCAACTAATTTCCTGCTAAGGGATTTTTCTATAGTTCAGATCGCTTTCTCACATAATATGGATGGTCCAGATTAACATTCATCTGTGGAGAAAACCAATTATTGCCAAGTTTTCTTGTGAATCAAAAAGGATGATCTTGAGGTTCTAGTATGTCAATGCTAACAAGACATCGACCATCGACAAGAAGGAGCTTCCTTTTGAGCTCTTGCAATTGGGGCATGTTCTTTGCCAATGACCAGTGAAGCATTGATGTAGGTCAAGGGCTTGCCCTTTATTACTCTCAAATTATCATATGAATCAMTGATGATTGATGAGTCCCATCGATGTTAGTGAGTTTTTCCCTTCATTTACGCCCTTGGAATTTTTCACAAAAATTTATCGCACCCCAATGAACCCACAAACCATATGTGATGATGTGGAGGGTGACATGGTTATAGATTCCAAAACTCTTGTGCCTAGTGTCTTTTTTAAGGTCTCAACTGTCATTATAGGCTCTGGCTTCCTAAACTGTACTTGTTCTATGCTAAAATCTGACTGACTGTTGCCTCCATTAGGCAAGGTTTCCATTAGAGGTGCTTTCTCTCCCTCCCCTATATGTACTTCTACTTCAGTTACTCTCGATGGCTCCAATACCTAAATTTTTGGTTTCTTTCGATGTTCACGAAATATTCTTTCAACTTCTATTAGGAGCATTTATGTTTCATCCCTTCTTATGCTTTGTGCCCATATAGTTGATTCCGCTATTTTATCTATAAATTCAACCTTCTCATTCACTGACATAGCCTTAAATCGAGTTAGGTCTGGGTTGGATATTCTCTAAAGGACTTCCTCCCAATCTCGTGCATTCTCAAAGAAGATTTCATCATAAAAAATATCATGTGCATATGGCTAGTGAGACACCATTTAACTAAGATGTTTAGACACTAATTTCTTAGGATCATGTTTTTGATATCTACCTATGAAGAACCTATAATATAGATGGCCCAGACCTTCCTTCCTTGCATGAGTGGTGTCT
>JASDQU010374763.1:61161-72957 GCA_032191745.1 Picea mariana | reverse complement strand
ATTATGCCTAAGGATACATGAAAATCAAGTAGAACTAAATGAGTGTCTTTTTAATGAATAAATAACCTTATAGATCAACTAGTGCCTTATATGGAGCTAAATATGAATGAAAAAAATGAGTAAGGTAAACAAAATTGAAATGGAAGCGCGTATTGAAATGGAAGCTAGGTACTATTAGTAGAAATATATAGGGTGTCATAAATATGGGGAAAAACTCCTTCAAGTAAGGAGCACCCTGCCTACACTAGAATTGGAAAGTGTTAGGATCATTCACATAAATGGGAAGGCTCCTCAAGGAAATAACATCAATCATAAATAGGAAATTCCATCAAAGTCAACCATAAGTAAAATTAACAAGGTTTACTCAAGTAGGGTGAGTTGGTATAGGCTAAGAATAGAAAGAAGAATGGTCATAAGAAGGTGTGAGGAGGCTTCCAAGAGTAGTGTGCCCTTGGTCAAAATCATAGGAAAATTGTTAGAATTAGGGAAAAATAGAAACAAATAATGTCTTTTTATTTTTCTCTTCACAAGATCAACATATATGAGAAAAGAAATAAATAGATCCAAATTAAATTTTGAGTATAAACAAAATTTATGAGTGAAAATACAAACCTCAAGCTTACCTCCTAATCTAAGAAAGATGTACATGTCACATGTGTGGATGAAAACCTTTATAATATGCTCAGAAATAGTTTTAGGTTCATGGATCAAACCTCTAGGGTTTGATCTCTGTCATAAGGACTTATGAACAATTTTTCCAAGGTGTAGACCATCACAAGACAACTGCAACAAGTACTCCACAAGAAGGGACAACAAGGTATTGGCCATAGCTAATAAAACAAAAAAAGGTACCCCACAAGAAGGGATAGCAATAAATCCAAAAACTGAGACAACAAAACAATCCATATCAAACAAGCAAACCCTCCATAACAAACAGTCCATATCAAACTCTCCATAACTGAAAAGAAGGCATCACTAGATAAACACTCCAACACAAGCTACAACAAGAGTGGAACCCTCACAAGGACCTCAACTCTACACTTGGAAGCTAGAATAAAAGTCCATGGCCTTCATATAGCAAAGAGACAACCCACAAAGGAGGCCACAACACCTGTACTCGGTTCTGTGGCCCTAAAAGGGAGACCCAGAACCCACAAGGAGGTTCCTCAATCACTTTAGTAGGTCCAGAATCTAATGAATATACCTCTACATAAAAAAGACAGGTCCGATAGCTCTTTGGAGGCAACTCATCATCGCTTTCACCAACAAAAAATCAAGGAGTAGTACCCAACCAATACCAATACCAAACAAAACTCAAATCTGAAACTGTTACACCAAATGGGGAGGCTACACCAACAAACTCAAATCTTAAACTGTTACATCAAATAGAGAGGCTACACCAACAAAACTTGGATCTAAAACTATTACATCAAATAGAGAGGTCACACCAACAAACAAAACTCAGATCTAAAACTGTTACATCAGATGGAGAGGCTGTACCAACAAAAAAAACTCAGATCTGAAAAGATATCCAAAAAGGAGGTCGCACCATCACCAAGAGAGAACAACTGAGGTAGCCGCAACAAATAGGAGAGTGAGGAGTGAGTGAGTGTGAGTGTAATAGAATGCTAGAGGCTGGGGTCTTATTTATAGTTAGGGAGAGGGGTTAGGGCAATTTAAAATTATAATTAAATATTGACATTCAATTAATATAAATATTAATTAAAATGACAATTAATATTAATATTAATTATAAAAACCCAAAACACATATAAAACCCCAATCATATAAATAAAAACTAAATCACATAAAACAAAAAGGGGATACCTTCTAAGAAAAATTCAAGGGGGGGGTCCATAATGGAAAAAACATGTCCACATGAGTCTCATAATGACCTATAAACTTTATCATCACTGCATAAGGGGGTCCATCAACAATGTGGTCGTGTCCATCTTCATAGGCACTCTTAGGTCTCATGGACTATCCCGGGAGAGAGGAAGAGGATCACACATCAACACATCTTGGTATTACACCAAGATCTACCTGGTCAAAGACCAAGTTTCCCCAAAACACATATGGGGGCCCTAGAACACATCTAGGGACATATATCTACCACTAAGGAACACATCCAAGGATCAAACAAAGCACTGAGCAAGGATTCCCTGGAACACATCTAGGGGCCCTAGACACATCTAGGGACTTATATCAACCACCAAGGAACATATCCAAGGATCAATCCAGGCAATGAGCAAGGATTATCCCTTAGGAACCTACCATTTGGACGACATTTGCTTCCCAGAAGAAAGTGAGAAGATGCCTAAAGTTCCCAATGATGGATCTAATCAACTTTGGGTTTCCCCCAAAGATAGTTTGCTAAAGACTAGTTCACACTTATCATTATCTAATTCAATACATCTTGATACCTTTTTATACAAGAACGATGTTAAGGAAAGTGTTTTTTAGCTTAAGATTGTTTCGGTGGAAGCTCTAATTTTTGCAACCCCATCATAACCCAAAAACTCACTCCCTTTGACCTAAGTTTTCCTCTAGTTTATGATGGTTATATTGACTCTTGCACTAAAGAGAGGAGATTCTCTAACCATGTTATTTTAATTGAGATAGATAGCCATACTAATTAGATTTCATATTGTACCAAAGGAGAAAAATTTCATTTTTGTGTAAAGGAGGATTGTTTGGAGGCGGAGAGATAGTGAGATTGCAATGAACCATTTGGAGGCCCAGACATTATATGATTACAGTACACCCGAGTTGAAATGAGTGTTTGAGGCATAAATATGTGAGATTGCAGTGCACCCTTTGGAGTGTCAGATCAAATCAGATTATGATTACGATTATATTCTATATTTTCTAGGAAGGGGTGGAGATAAAAAAATGTGCTACAAAGAGAACATCATTTGCATTCATTTTTCCTTTGATTGAACTGTTCAAGTATAAACTCAAAGAAAAACAGTTTTAATCAATTTTGGAAATATGGGGATTATGATGTCCAAAATGAACAAAAGTGATCTTTACCAGGTGGTGTGTATCATGTTCAAGTACATCCAAAATTACTACATTCTAATGTGACTTCCCACACATGGGAATTTGGAGAGATTTTGAAGTTGCTTGATAATGTAGTTGAAGATTTTTCAAAATGGTGCAAATTTTGTCATTGTGGACAAAATTCATAACCCTAGGTACAATAGTCCAACTCTTCTTTTCCAAGATAATGGAGGTGGAATGGATCTCGATTTCATGCAGAAATGTATGAGCTTGGGTTACTAAGTGAAAACTAATAGCACAACTATAGGAGGATATGGAAGTGGATTCAATAGAAGTACGATTAGATTAGGTGAAAATGTGATTTTTTTCAATCACTTTGCTCATGGAATCCCTGCTACACAGAGTATTGGGATCCTTTCTTACACATTTTTGAGCATAAATATTCACATATGTTAAGGAATTCAGTTCTTTATGAGCATCAGATTGTATATTCCCATCAATAGAGTTCAAAATAACTATAGAAAAGAATTAGAAAAAGAAATTACATGAAGAGCAGATAGGATGTCCTCAACTTGAGATCCCTCTCCTCCATTATGGCCTCTATGGTGTTGAATAAACATTTCCATTAAGACAAAGGTGAGGAAAATTTTAAGTACCCCACAATCCCAACAGTCTACGTGAGTGGTTGGGTATGTTTCAATTGGTATCAGAGCCAAGATTACAACACTAGGGATTGTATGGACTCAAGGGAAATTAATGACAATTCTTTTGGCATTTAGCATTTGAAAAAGAATAAGAAAAAAACATGCTCAAGGCCTTCATGAACGCTGATTGAAAATTTATTGTAGAGATAGATTATAGTTTCTTGAAAATGAAAAGTTATGCTTCAAATTAAAGAGAAAATAAATGTTTTCTAAACTTATCCAAAATTACCATCCTTTGTTTGATGTTTTAGAAGCATAACCAACCAAAAATATTTTTAAGTGAGCATAATCCATATTAAAACTAGATCCATAATTTGACAAGAATAATTAAAACATGAGAGGAAGTTGTTTTTTTACGTGTATGGTATTTTCTCATAAAACATAGTACTTTGAGTTCAAGGATAGAGATTAGTTGACAAGGTACTTATTTCATGCACATAAAGTACATATGTGTTCTTTATGCTTGGAAGACTCAAAATTATTTTTCCATCAACCTTCTGCAAGATGGTACTTATTAAAAAAAATTCTAATCTTGAAGGTAAGACCTGGTGTTTGGAGGGGCCTCTATATGATGGAATGAACAATATTATTTATGAAGCTATGGAATCTGTGTTTTGACATCTTTGAGTAAATTTCAATCTATGTTTTTCTATGGATAAGATTTTCTGATTTGTCCTTGGAATTCTACCACGAGTCAGTTTTTTGACAAGTAGGAAATTTATTAGGATACTATTTGATGTCCTCAAAAGTTATAAGAGGGTGCCCTAATATTTGATGTTCAAGCTTGTATATTTAGATGATAGATATCAATGATTCAATACCAACCTCAACTTTGAAAAGTGTTGTTTACACCTAGGAGCAACCACTGGAATATGAGTATTTTTCTTTTAACTATAGGATCTACTCCAAGCCATGGAATTTTGCACTTGCATGCGAAAAACAAAATAAGTAGGAGGGTTTAACTTTGAATCCTACAAAATACAAGATTCTCCCCCTTAAATCCAACAAATATTTTGAAGACTTCCTTAGGTAGGCATGAAGCCAAAAATTAGATCTTCAAAATCTTAAAAGAAAAATAAGCCAACCCATAAACATAGTGCAGTGGAACTAAATCCTTTTTAGGCACTGGAGGAGTCCAAACTAAACGAATCTTAATACTGGAGATCTAACTAATATTTACCCCTAGGAAATAATATTGGCACAACAACTTGATAAAGGGACAACTCATAAGGATCAAAATTTGGAGGGATTTATTCTCTATGCTGGAATATAGTCTAAGGCAATATCTTGGGCCTTAATTGTATGAGAAAAGGAAAACAGATCAAGTTCACTCATCTGATCCCATCCCATACAGAGGCAAGTGAACAAGATCAAAAGATACAAGATACTTGTATTTGGAAGATTTTTTGAAACTAGATACCACATCCAAATTGGGGATCAAAATCATGAATATTAGCCATACCTAGACCTTTCCAAAGAAAAATAGATGGGAAACACGCCAAGTTATTTGATTTTTTTTTGGATAGCACTCAACATGCTTGTGGTCTCAACCCTTATATATTGAAAATTAGGTGTTTCCTATTAGTCTTGCTAGACTAGAGGAGTGATCACCTCTAGTGTCAAATTTTGACCTACAATTTTCCACCTCTTTATAGAAACACCATTTTAAGTCTTGAGGTTACAAAGGTTTTTTTTTTTGGTGGGAGAGATCACATCTAATGCCAAAATATCCTAGCACACCCAAATTTGTCACTGTACCTCAAGAGTGTAAATATAATTACAACCACTGATATGAAATATTTGTAAACACCTTGCAATTAATCTGTTGCCTTGTTGTGGATTGTGAAAATTGTTTTCACATGTGATAAGAAGGTATATAGAAGAGTAGAAGCATTGTCCTTGGGGCTTGAAAAAATGCATAATATTAATATGCTAGATTATGTTGTCATCCACTGTTGTGCCACATCAACACGTGATATTCCCAAAGGTCTATTTATGTGCCTCATCTTATTGAGGATAAAGGTTATACATCCTTTATACCACTGCTAGCAACGATTTTGTGCAAATTTGGAGTAGATTTTGCATAAACATTTGTACCACATAATTGATTATGTGATGCAACTATGTAGAATAATTTTCATAGAAATATCTATGTTGTATCTTTAAGTTAATTTTGTACTATCTAAGAATTAAGAGAACATTCTTTTTGGACAATGAGTTTTTTATTGTCAAATTGGCATATGAAAATAACCATTATTTAACCTTCCTGTTAATGTTGTATGAGCTTTAGAAAAAGGATTTTAGGATGTTTGTAATAATTTGTGAGTGCAAAGAGGGTATGACACGAGCAAAGATTTTCAAGCCATTCAATCAGGGTAAGAATGTATTACTAGTATCGATCTCAACTTTAGTCTCCAAAGCTTTGGATTATATCTTGCAAAATTTAGGTATGAATTTGTGTGAATTTATTATGCACTTATTCACTTAGTTCTTGTCATAAACTTTGGATTCAACTAGATTTTGTCATTGGAATTGTTAAATTGTTTTAGAATCCAAGGTAGGTTATTCATCAGATATTGGTGAACCATGTAGAAATGTGCATCATACTGAGAAAGAAGATATATAAAAGTTGAAATATTTTGAGGACGATAACACAGTAAATTCTCTTAGTAACAAACAAAATATTTCAAACTTAGAAAGTAGACACACAAATTGGGATCATCTATCCAGAGATCCTAGTTCTCGGTCTTACAACCAATGGATGGATTTTTATTATCTTAACAATCCAATATAAGATGTGTGGAGCAGTGGATTAGCAACATAGATACATGGTATCTCGCTATTGAAAATGGGGGTGGCTTACAAGTTTTGTTGGAATTAGAACAAGCCTAGAATGAAACAGTTTAGTTGGTATTTCAATGGCTGTTACAAATGTAGTTTCGTGATGAAAGTGAAGGCATATAACATAGAATATATCATTCATCAAGGTCACTGATGAAAATAGATAGTTTGTTGTTGTTGCAGTAATTAATGTCAATACATTTGTTTCCTATCCTCAAGAGCATAAATTGGCTATTAAGTCGATAAGTCATGTTTAGGGTTAAAGCCTTCTGGATTGAATTCTTGAGCGTTTGATGTTTGAGATATGTTTTGACATATGAATTTTGTGAAGGACGTCCAATATGAATGATTGGGGACATTCAAAGGACAGACTAATTTTAAGTTGAATAGATGTGCATGTGTAATATGATAATGTACAAATGATGAAGATGCACACTTACATATTAATAGTTATATATTGGTATCAATCTCATGAGTTAGTAACAAATCTATTATTTCATCTTCCCACATATTAATTTCAAAGAAAATATATGCAACCATTCACACCATGCATCCAAATAATGCATTCAAATACTTCCTTCAAGCATAGATATTCTTGAAGTATTTGAATGCATGGTGTGAATGCATGCCTATGTTTTCATTGAAATTAATATTTGGGAAGATGAAAGAATAGATTTGTTACTAACTCATGAGATTGAGACCATTTCAGGGACTACTAGATATTGCAACAAGGACGTTGCATGCCGATGAAGGGTTGAATATGTTGATGATATAGTTGCCTATGGTAGACAAACTTGTGCAAAGGAAAAAAACAAGAGGATGCTTGTTGAGATGGTTGATGAAGGGATCACATGAGAATCCATAAGGCATCAACTGATTAGATAACATTAAGATATGATGATGGCAATTTCGTAGGTATTAAAACTAATAACAACATGTGATATAAAAGAATTGGGTAAGGATTCCTTCAGACATTTTATATATTTAAACAATGTATTCATGGTTGAATACATGTGTTTCATTGATACTAGTGGGGTATGTTAGAGGAAGAAACCTTTGGCATGCAAAGATGGTTAGAATCTTGGTGGTGCATTCATAATATTTGTATGTTATGTTTGAGATGATTTTTGGGTTGTTTTGAATGTTGAAACAAAAGGATTATGTGCATGAATAATTATAGTTGTTTGGTTGATTGAAAGTTCAGATTGTAGGTAGGATGGTATTAGATATGGCAATGAATTTAAGTCCATAATGAAAAATAAGTTCATAAAGAAGACTATGTGATACCACATGCAAGAGCCAAGCATTATGAGAAGAATCCCATACTTGGGAAATCTGACTTCCTACATGAAAACCAATTTGAAATTAATAAGTGGATTTTGATGTTTGTGTGAAATGAATGAGAATGATGTTCTCTTTGCAACGCATTTTTGGATCTCCAACCCTTCCCAGAAAATATAGAATATAACCCTAATCATAATCTGATATGATATGACACTCCAAAGGGTGCACTACAATCTCACATCTTTTCGCCTACAATGGTCATTTCAATTTGGGTGTACTGCAATATAATGATGTCTGTGCCTCCAAATGGTTCATTGCAATCTCACTATCTCTCTGCCTCCAAACGGTCCTTTCAATTTGGGTGCACTGCAATCTCATAATCTCTAAGCCTCCAAATGGTCATAATGTTCATTTCAGTAGGTTCCATTCCTCCAAATATCTTGTCACCAGACCAAGATCTTGACGTAGACCATGACCTAGACCACCACATAGAGATAGATATAGATTTAGATGCTGACCTAGATCTTGATTTAGACCATGACATAGACCCCCCTAGCTCCATCTAAGCTTAGGCATAACTTATACTCAATCCTTAACCCTATATTAACTTGAGCCATGAGTGCACTATGCATATACCTTGTGTACAACCATTTCACCCACATCACCCACATATTGGTGATCTAACCATTTTTCTAGACTTGAAAACACTTTCATTCCTAACCCCTTAGGCCTTAGTTGTCCCCATACCCCTATACATATTTATTCATAAAGAGGTTTGGTGTATATTAAATTATATATATGTTTCACTAAGAGTGTGCACGTGCTCCCATGACTTGACTAAGTTGGTCATTTATGCTCAGTAGGAATGCCTACCATGCATGTTCCTGCTAGTAATTTTAAGGTGACATTAGTGAGCGCATGCACCATTGATTCTAGCTTAAAGGCACCGTTGAAGGAATGAGGTGAATATGTTAACATGGGGATGGAAAAGGAACCATAATTTTCTTATGGATATGGTAAACCATACATTCATGTTAGAATCTATCCATTGGTGAACCATAAACCTACATTGACAGATCCATAATATCTAAAGGACATAATAAAAAAATTATACATACCTAAATGGTGATTTTTCAATTTAGCAATTGAACATAATAATTCATAATATTTGAGATCGTCCACATTTTCATCAACGTTCATCATGTTGCACCACTCATTTTCATCATTCGTCATTCCCTTCTATAGAATCGTTGTCAGAACTATCTTGAAATTTGACATGGAACTTCCAATACACCCATCACAAATTTCTTCCACCGAACCCGCATAATACTTAAGGATCTCATAACACCCATCACAATACTTAAGGATGTTTAATGTCCCTACATAATACTTAAGGAGGTTTTGATTATAGAATTACCAAGTCAAGTTGATGTTGCAGAAGCTTCAATTCACCCACCACAAATGTCATGCACCAACCTGTCATAGTGAGCAGTGAATGGGGCCAATGTTGAAATTTCTTCAAGATGTTCATGTATGCATCAAAATTTGACATGGTTAGACTAGACACATGCCTTGACAGTATGGGAGGGTTTCAAGACTCAAGGATGTATATTGTCCCCACATAATATTTGAGATAGTCCACATTTGCATCAACGTTTATCATATTTCACCTCTCATTGTCATCATTCATCATTCCCTTCTATAGAATCGTTGTCATAACTATCTTGAAATTTGACATGGAACTTCCAATACATCCATCATAAATTTCTTCCACCGATCTTGCATAATACTTAAGGATCTCATAACACCCATCATGATACTTAAGGATGTTTTATGTCCCCACATAATACTTAAGGAGGGTTTTATTATTGAATTACCAAGTTGAGTTGATGTCGCAGAAGCTTTAATTCACCCACCATAAATGTCATGCATTGACCCCGCATAATGAGCAGTGAATGGGGCCAATGTTGAATTTTTTTCAATATGTGCATGTATGCATCAAAATTTGACATGGTTATACTAGACACATGCCTTGACAGTATGGGAGGGTTTCAAGACTCAAGGATGTATGATGTCCCCAGAAAATCTTTGAGATCATCCACATTTTCATCAACGTTCATCATTTTTCACCTCTCATTGTCATCATTCATCATTCCCTTCTATAGAATTGTTGTCGGAACTATCTTGAAATTTGACATGGAACTTCCAATACACCCATCACAAATTTTATCCACCGAAGCCGCATAATACTTAAGGATCTCATAACACCCATCACGATACTTAAGGATGTTTGATTTCCCTGCATAATACTTAATGAGGGTTTGATTATTGAATTACCAAGTTGAGTTGATGTCACAGAAGCTTCAATTCACCCACCACAAATGTCATGCACCGACCCCGCATAGTGAGAAGTGAATGGGGCCAACGTTGAAATTTCTTCAATATGTGCCTGTATGCATCGAAATTTGACATGGTTAGACTAGACACATGCCTTGACGGTATGGGAGGGTTTCAAGACTCAAGGATGTATGTTGTCCCCACATAATCTTTGATATCATCCACATTTGCATTAGCGTTCATCATGATGCACCTTTCATTGTCATCATTCGCCACTCCCTTCAATAGAATCGTTGTCGAAACTATCTTGAAATTTGACATGGAACTTCCAATACACCCATCACAAATTTCTTCCACCGAACCTGCATAATACTTAAGGATCTCATAACACCCATCACAATACTTAAGGATGTTTGATGTCCCTGCATAATACTTAAGGAAGGTTTGATTATTGAATTACCAAGTCAATTTGATGTCATAGAAGCTTCAATTCACCCACCAAAAATGTCATGCACTGACCCCGCATAGTGAGAAGTGAATGGGGCCAGCGTTGAAATTTCTTCAATATGTGCCTGTATGCATCGAAATTTTACATGGTTAGACTAGACACATGCCTTGACGGTATGAGATGGTTTCAAGACTGAAGGATGTATTATGTCCCCACATAATCTTTGATATCGTCCACATTTGCATCAACGTTCATCATGTTGCACCTCTCATTGTCATCATTCATCATTCCCTTCTATAGAATCATTGTCAGAACTATCTTGAAATTTGACATGGAACTTCCAATACACCCATCACAAATTTCTTCCATCGAACCCACATAATACTTAAGGATCTCATAACACCCATCACGATACTTAAGGATGTTTTATTTCCCCGCATAATACTTAAGGAGGGTTTGATTATTGAATTACCAAGTCGATTTGATGTCACAGAAGCTTTAATTCACCCACCACAAATGTTATGCACTGACCCCACATAGTGAGCAGTGAATGGGGCCAACATTGAAATTTATTCAATATGTGCGTGTATGCATCGAAATTTGACATGGTTAGACTAAACACATGCCTTGACGGTAAGTGAGGGTTTCAAGACTCAAGGATGTATGATGTCCCCACATTATCTTTGAGATCGTCCACATTTGCATCAATGTTCATCATGTTGCACCTCTCATTATCATCATTCGTCATTCCCTTCTATAGAATCATTGTCCGAACTATCTTGAAATTCGACATGGAACTTCCCTTATATAGAATTGTTTTCGAAACTATATTGAAATTTGACATGGAACAGACTATACATGTCAATTTCGGTGCATCTCAAATTTGAACAGAGTATCCATGTCAAATTTCGATGCATATAGAAACATTTTGAAAAAATTTCAACATTAGCCCCATTCAGAGGTCATTGTTTCCCATCATGTACTTTATCCCTAGTACAATGTATTTTAATAGTTGTTTCTTTAAAACTCGATCGATCAGAAAATCAAAACGAAATGAGGATGCAATGAGACGATATATAGAGTGGGTGTGTGACTGATCTTTGAGTATAAATATGAATGAATGAACTTCTCTTGGTTTTGAGAATAATTTATTCTATACTAAACAAGGAGAACCATGTG
>JASDQU010374763.1:41872-58785 GCA_032191745.1 Picea mariana | reverse complement strand
ATTATTAATATATGAAATGGTTATTTTAAAAAAAAATGCATGATATATTCAATTAATTATATACTATTCAAGCGTCTGATATGGAACATTACATACCACAAAAATGTGTTAGTCCTAGGGCATCATGAATTGTCCATAAAAGTATTCCACGACATTGAAATCTCTTCTTCCCAATTGGTTTACAAATGTCATACATAGTGATGCCCTCCCATAACTTTAGTAGCTCGTCGATAAGAGGCTAGATATACACATTCATATCTTTAACTTGGTAATTACCTAATTGTTTGAAATTACACGAAATTACTACCATGGTATGTATATATATGTAAATAAATAAATAAAAGATGTTATGCAAAAAAAGAGAAAAATAAAAAATTTAAATTCGAAAAAATAATGTAAACAAATACATGGAATAACCATTGTCAACATTATGTGCTCCCTCTTTATTGACATTCAAGGAGGAATGTTATTGTTGATAACAAAAATAGGCCACACTGAGTAAACAGATTGAAGCTCTCCAAATGGATTAACACCATCAGTTTCCAATGAAAGCCTAACATTACGAGGTTCATCTATAAATATGCCCATTTTGCAACAATTTCCTTAAATGCATAACCATTTGCAGGCATTCGAAGAATGCCATCTTCAATTATCTTTCATGCATGGTAATCCATAAACTGTGTTATGCTTTGGCACCTGAACTGTCACTGCAAATGTGGAATTATGGGAATATGCCGGAGAACCTTTCGAGGGCCCATTTTTTTACTTGATCGGTTCGATATCTACTGATACCACATACCGGGCATTCTGTTTTCGATGCATGTTGTCCATAATATATAATATGATCATCAGGACATGCATCTATACTTTGATACTCCATTCCAATGTCTTTCATAATGGCATGTAAATCTCGATATGTGCGAGGTAAAATATTTTACAAGGGTAACAAAAATTCACCTAACAATCTAAAACATAAAAAATAAATAGTTAATGTAAATAATAGTAATTGTAAATATTGCATTTTTATTTTACACATTAATTAACACTAAACAAAATGGGGAAAAGTCAACCTTTATGTAGATGTGATGAAACATATTACATACCTTAGGATCTATGTCATACAAGTGTTCAACAAATGATTCGTAACCTTTAAGTTCACCAACACCAATGTAGTGAAGAGAATATTTTCTCTTGACCCTTTATAAAGTCGTTTATTTTCCTTTTCAATCAGAGGTTCATCATAAATACCATCACTATTGTCCCCATGATCCTCATCTGGATGACCGAATAAGTCTTGGATCATTTTATTTGTCCCATCATCTTGAACTATGTTATTATTTTCATCTACTTCCATGGGATCATTAACTTGATCTTTATTATCTGCGTCAAGTTCTTCATCTTGTACAACACCATTTTTTCTACTACTTGGTGTTTTGTGCATAAAGTTAGGGGGGGAATCTAACTTTATAATTACAAACAATCATGAAAAATTAGTGCATGTATAAAACAATATAAAAGTTTGAGAATACAATAAATATTAAAACAAATAATGAATGTATATATAGCTAATTACCATGGGACGATATTCATTTGATCCCCTGTCCATGTGCACATATTTTCTAGAATTGTTTTTAGTTGTTGCTATTAAAACTCTTTCGGGACGTCTAGTACAACAATTTTTGCAAGGGAAATAACATTTACCGTCACTGTTTTCACCCTCTTTAATTTTTTTCCCACCTCTAATGTTTTCTGACATTCTTCCCCACAGACATATACTGAAACAAAATACATGTTTTTTGTTTGCCAAGAAGACCACCTTATACCCTTTTTGAACTGTCGTTATTATAACAAACTTGTCGCAACACCCATAAAATGAAACATATTTATAGATTTTATAACGTCACAATTCCGACGATCTAATCTAGGTGGATATCGGTCGCCACCCACCTTTTTCGAATGGCTCAAAACAGTTTTCTGGCAATTTTGGCCATTTACTATTTTTAGCAGGTTTTAACTTCCGGGGCCATTTTGAGGGCCAACAGATCCCGAAGAGGGGGAGCACCTTTTTCATTCACAGATGTGGGTGAATGGGACCCCGCTACATTTTATTGTTGATAGTGGAATCCAAAAGAACCTCATCTCAGCAGAGGTCGTCAAACAGTTGGGATTGTCGACAACACCACACCCGCAACCATACAACATCGGGTGGCTTCGCCAAGGATGAGATCTCCGTGTCAGCCAACAATGTCGATTGTCATACGAAATCCATCCCTTCAAGGACAAGGTATTATGTGATGTTTCCCCACTAGATGTCTGTGATGTTCTCTTGGGCCAGCCATATATGTGGAAGCACCATGTTGTTTATGGGTCTCGACCCCGTAGTGTCATTGTTACTTTGGGGGGTCATCTCTACAGAATACCAGAGGTAGTTCCGACTATTTTTCCACCTAAAAAGTGTCCCAAGGTAGTATCTCATACTACAAAATTTAGATTCTTCACAATCTGTTCAAAAGGAGAATAGAAGGACACTGCAACCACTATAGCCTCGCCCCAAGCACCTTCTATCCAACGGAAGAAGGTCAACAAGGCTGCAACAAAGTGCAAAGATTCCTTTTGCACACTATCCTCTCATGTATCTCGACTTTTTGAGAAACCTCAACCTCAACAGGTTCTTGACATACTTCCACAAACTGAGCAGTGCGATGTCTCCAGCAATACAAGCAACACACCAAGATGCAAATCCAACAAACATTTTTCCCTCTCCCCCGGGAACTCAACGCAATGGAGACCATTGCTTCCTAAGGAGGGAGGATTGATCCAAGTGGATATCAATGGCAACCCACCTTTTTTGACTGGTTCAAAACAATTTTCTGACAATTTTGGCCATTTACTATTTTTAGCAGGTTTTAACTTCCGGGGCCATTTTGAGGGCCTAAATGAAGGTTTTTCGAGATTGAGGTTCTTAATGATAGCCAAAGGCATATTTTATCCCCCAAAATGAATCTCCTCAATGATACCTTTCCAACGAGCCATCATACACCTAAAACGAAGATCGTATGCAAAAGTTATGACCTCGAGAAGTTTATGTACTAACTTACCCAAACGGGGCCCACATGACTTTTGGCACTTCATCTCCTAGGGTTATGTTTTTGGATGTCTAGGGTTTTTGGCATTCCTGGTTATTGTAAAAAGGCCTTCAGAGCCTCATTGTAATCATCTTCTTGCGAATGCGAGTAGTCGTCACATCTCTTCTTAGAGATAAGCTGCCACCATTCTAGTGAGTCCTTCACTCTGTATTTTTACAGTCTCTGTACAGTTCTTTCATTAATAGAAATCATGTATTACTGTATATTTGTGTTTATGGTTGCATCTTTGATACATTTCTGTTATATTATTAAATATCTGTGATATCTCTGTGCATTTCTCTATTGTATCTTCGATCTCATTTCGTGCCGAAAATAATCCGGATCATGATCATTGACCAAGTCAAAGTTGACTTTGTCAAATACTAGGTGACCATTGGGATGGGGAAAACCTAGTTTCCATAACATCACAAGTGTGATGAATATTTCATCAACGTCACAAGAAAGATGAAAATAAAATGGCGTCACAAGAGTGACGTCCTCCTAACTTCATTGCAAGAGTGACATGTTTTTGTAGTACGTTGCAAGAGCGACGTTATCGGACAATATGGAGATTTTGTTTTTTAATTTCCTCTATTTTTCGATAGTATGGTCAATTTTGTCCATAATGTCGCAAATAGAACGTCGAAATTTTTCCAATATGTACTAGTGATAACATGCTAAAATCATACATGAATGCAGTAAATAACTAAATTACAGTAGCATATAAATCAGTCTCATACACAGAGTTCATGCACAACAATTTAACTTATAAAATAACACATCAACAAGATTAAACACTTATTTTTTATAAACATTTGTGCAACCAACTACTAGGGAAATACATTCTTATCAACCATAGAACTATTATTCCAAATATCAAGATCAATTCACCCCTGATATGAGGTTATTAATCCACAAAATAGGTTGGTCTCATAATGTCTACTCACAAATCATAAACCTTATAAACCACTAATATTCTCCTACAACTATCCTAATTTTCCACGAAATCTCTTCCTCTTGACCTACCAACCCAAGGAATGTACCCCTTCACTGATATGGCATAGGTAACTAGGAATGTCTTAGCTGGAAAACTCAAGAGAACTCATTTCTAGGAAAACTACTAGCAACAACAACAACCACTTGTTGTTACAATGCAACTCACACAATAATTCACTCTTAAGGCCCGACAACCTGGCTCTTCAATATTCAGCTCCAAATACACTCTAGAATTCTATATAATTTTACCTCCGTGGATGCTTCATCTCCAAGCTCTCTCTCTTTCCATCTACTTGTTGTTCATGCAAACACATTGAATGTCTAAAACTGCAGTGGTTTCCCATACGAATTTATCTCCTTTGGCTTGCTTGCTTCACTCACACACTTCCCCAACATGATTGTACTCAACCCTCATGCTTCCAATAACTATGGGATGAGACTTCTCACACACACCATCTTACATGCACTCAATGATTGGCTTTGGGAACACTCAATCAAAAACTAGAGTTTAATATATAGTCATAATAAAATTCAAGAATGTGGGTTGAATAAATAGACATGGGTAATTCCATCTTAGACCCATGTCTTATACATTCTCCTAGACCCGCCTCTCTCTTGTGGATTAATTCATCCGCCATCTCTGTCCATGTCCCCTTAGCAGTTGGCATCACATTTTATTATTAAAACTTAGAAACAAAATTCATATATTGCATCACTTTTGTTGTAGCCACACATTATATCAACATTAAGCATTAATAAAACCAGGGATTATAGTGGGGACATTACATTCCCCCTCCCCTACAATTATGTGTTGTCCTCGGTGCACACTATGGTGATATACATATATGAAAATTTACATCACAATACTTAGAAAATAAAATTCTACAATTTCACAACTCCAACAGTAGTTCCAACCATAATCTCTTGTTCATCTCAGTCGGTTGACCCAAGGAATGAAAAAATTGTTTATCGGGTCCAACCCAAGGAATTTAACATTCATTTAATAGGGACAACTCAATGAATGTGTCATTATTTTATCAGGGACCCCATCACAGTTGATTAGGACTTTGAGATGTGGTTTCAGAACTCTAGCTGCTCAAAATGGAGTTTTGCATTTTGTCTTATTCAAAATTGACAAACATTTGTGGGTATTCTTCCCACATGTTTTCTTCACACTCCCATGTAGAATCTTTAATACCGTAATGGGTCTATTGAACCTTTACCAGCCCTATGTATTTTTTCCTAATCACTTCGACTTTTTGGTCCAAGATGCGTATTGGCTCCATCGGGAAATCTCCTTCATTCTCCCCCTAAATAACATTCCAATCAATTATGTGGTTAGGTTCAGGCACATATTTATTTAATAATGATAAATGAAATACCTTGGATGTAGGCAATGCTAACATGTATGCAACTAGCCCTATATTTTCTAATATTTCAAAAGGTCCACAGTATCCCTAATCTTAGTGAACTCCTCTTCACTTTCACTTTTAAAAACACATGTTCGCCCACTTTAAGTACTCTAAAAACTCTATTCTTGTTTTCATAACTTTTCTCCCTATCCTGGGAAACCTTCAAACTCTTCTTGATTTTTTCCATTTGCTCTTCCATTTCCTTCAACGAATTTGGCCCAAAAACTACTATGTCTATTGGATTATCCCAACTTACCAAAGTGTTACACTTCCTACCATACAATGTTTCAAACATACTCATTTTCAATGAGGCCTGATACCCATTATTGTACGCAAATTCAACTAAATGAATATACTCTTCCCACTTTGATGGTTGGTCCATCACATACATTCTAAGCATGTCCTCAATTATCATGTTTGTCCTCTCTGTTTTCTCATCTGATTCTGGGTGATATGTTGTACTGAGGTTTAAATTTGTCCAAAAGCCTTTGAACAAACCCTTCCAAAAATTGGAAAGAAACTTTGGATCTATGTCTAAAACTATTTCCTTAGGCAATCCATGTAGCCTCGCAAATTATTTCATGTAAATCTCTGCAATTTTTTGTTACCTTGTGCATTGTCTTCACCGGAATAAAATGTGTTTCCTTAGTTAATATGTCCACCACCACCATGATGGAATCATGTTGCTTGATTGTTCTGGGCATCTTTGTAATGAAATAAACTGTGACAAATTCCCACTTCCATTCTAGAATGGGAAATAGTTGTAATAACCCAGCTAGATGTCTATGTCCAGTCTTCACTTTCTGACACTCTAGACATCTGGCTATGTAATTAGCCACTTCTTTATTCATTCCTGACCAAAAGTATTGGCTTCTTACAACTACAATTATTTTTTGATATCCTTGGTTCCCAACATATGGCTATGCATTTCCTTCATCGTTGAATTTTTCAGCTCATTGGAATTTGAAACATACACTTTGTCTTTGTACATGATAATTCCATCTTCTTTTAGCTCATAGAAATTAAATTTCTTCTGAAAAATACCATGTTGTAATGTTTCTTTTACTTTTAGATATTGTTGATCTGAAATTGTTGCTACAATAATTTTGTCTTTTAAATAATTCTTGTACATGTTCATGGTTACAATATGTGTCTCATGAACTCTCATGTTGAGTGCATTAACCACTTGATTTTCCTTTCCTTTTATATGCTTAATTTCAAAGTCATATTCACTAAGGAATTCAAGCCATCTAGTTTGTCTAGCATTTAATGTTGGTAGTTCAAACAAATGCTTCAGACCACAGTGGTTTGTCCTTAGCTCAAATTTATTCCCCATGAGGTAATGTCTCCACATTTTCAATGCATGAACAATTGCTACTAATTCCAAGTCATGTGTGGTATAATTTATCTTGTGCTCTTTTAATTTTCTAGACTCATAGCATACCACATGGTCTTTTTGACTGAGGACTCCACCGATCCCTTCCTTGCATGTATCAGTGCACACGACAAAATCTTCATCCAAATATACAATCTTTAAGATTGGCGCACTTGTCAAGATGTCTTCCAGCTACTTAAAAATCTCTTCACACTTGGGAGTCCATTCAAATTTCACTCCTTTCTTTTGAAAAGAAGTGATTGGGATTACAATCTTTGAAAACCCCTTTATGAATATTTGGTAATAACCAGAAAGACCCATGAATGATCTGACCTCTGTGACATTTCTTGGCGTTGTCCATCCTTTGATGACCTCTATATTTTTCAAGATCCATTGTTATTCCTTCTACTAAAATTATATGCCCCAAGTAGTGAATCTTTTTTTTTATAAAAGATGCACTTACTTAGCTTAGCATACAATTTATGCTCTCTTAAAACTTGCAACACCATTCTCAAATGTTTCTCATTTTCCTCTTCTGACTTAGACTAGATGAGTATATCATCTATGAACAAAATTACAAACTTATCCAGGTACTCCCTAAACACTCCATTCATCGGGAACATGAAAATAGTTGGGGCATTTGATAGTCCAAATGGTACTACCGTGAATTCATAATTCCCATATCTTGTCCTGGATGTTGTCTTGCTAGTGCCTTCTTCCTTTCTCCTCACTTGATGATAAATTCATCTCAAGTCAATCTTCAAAAATATTATTGCACCTTTCAATTGATCAAATAAGTCATCAATTCTTGGAAAAGGATATTTATTCTTTATGGTGACCTTATTCAGTTGCCTAAAATCAATACACAGCCTTAAAATTTAATTTTATTCTTCACAAAAATAATTGGGGAACGCCATGGTGATACACTTGGACGTATATACCCCTTCTTTAACAATTATGCAAGATGCCTCTAAACTCTTTCAATTTTTGCGTGCCCATTTTGTATAGTGTCTTGGACATTGGGGCAGTTCCTAACACCAAATAAATTGAGAAATCAATGTCTCTCTTTGGTCTAAATCATGGGATTTCCATAAAAAAAAATTCAAAATCCTTGAATATTGAATGGTCTTCAATGCTTTCCACTTTATCTCTGGTTGTCTCTTCCATATGGTTTGCAAAAATCTGGCATCCCTTCCTAAAACTCTTTTTCAATTGCATAGCTGAAATCTCTCTAACAGTTACAAGTCTTGGAATGCCTTGAATCTTTCCTTTCTACCCTTGTTCATCAAGACATGTGATTGTCTTGTTGTAACAATCTAGGACAACATGGTGTTTTTCCAACCAATCCATGCCAATTAGAAAATCATATGAACCCAATGGTAAGATGTTCACATCTTCCTGTGTGTTGAGTCCATTCATGTCTATAAAACAATTTTTAACTATCTCTTTGATCTTCCTCTTAGCCCCTATGGATAAATGAACTAACCAATATTTCTTATTCTTACTCCTTCGCAAGTGAAATCTTTCAACAATGTTAGAGTTTATGTAGCTATAGATAACTCCAAAATCAATTAAAATTGTTATGGCATGGTTATCAATCTTACCTTCCACTTCAATCATGGGAGATTGATATTATTCTTACTTGTTTCCCAAGGCTCCATAAATCTTTGGCATATTTCCTCCCATGTCTTCCATTATTTCAACCTATTGAATGTTGTGGATAGTCCTCATTCTTTCTCCTTTGCGAGGGCAGTCCCTATATAAAATATTTCCCTCACATCCCCAACATTGTACAGGATATTGTCTTGGCCTTTTCCCAAATGAATCTACAGTCTTGTGTTCATTTTGGGTTGACTGATATTTCTTATTTGCTTGGGAATTGTTCTTGAAAAAGGGTAGCTTAAAACCTTTTTACCTTTAGTCCTTCTTACACTTCATCTTGCCATTCCAAGCTTTTTGGAAAATTGTTCTTCCTTGTCTCTGCTCATAAAGATTATTTTCTCTCCTTATGGCTTCCTCCAAAGTCTTAGGGTTATCATATTAAATATTTTCACCATAGAAGGAGAGTAAATCACTTATAAACTTTTGTATTTTGACCTTCTCATCCTTTATGAAGTCCACATAGTTCAACAATTCAATGAACCTCTTCTCATATTCATCCATTGTCGTGATTCACAACTTGAGTTCAAATAACTCCTTCATCTTTCTTTCATAATAATGCTCAAACAAATATTTCTATTGGAAATATCCTTTGAATTGCCTCCATGAGATCCTCTTCTCATCAAGTTTCTTGGCTTGCTTAGGCTTCCCCCACCACATGGTTGTCTTTCCTTGCAAGTGGTAGGTTGTAATTCTCGCTTCTATCCTCGAGGGGTAATCATGTAGCTGGAAATATTTCTTCATTTCCAGCAGCCAAACCTTGGCCTCTTCTCCTTTCCTGTGCTTACCATTTAAATTTGTGTCTTAATTTTCTTGAGTTCACCTTGAAATATGTCTACCTCAGGCCTTCTCCTCTTCTTCTTGATATGAGAGATGCTTGGGATGCTCCCTGGCCCTAAAATTTCATGAGTTCTTTTGGTGGATTTCCTTGGATAAAGATGGTTCCTTCTCATGCTTGTTGACTTCCTATCATTTCCATGGCCATAATTTTTTATATGGGATATAAATATTTTCACTTGTCTAGCATTAGTTGCATTCTTGGTGCCAAAGTGTTAAATTTCTGATGCAACATATTCAAACTCTAAAGTATCTCTTCCCAAGCCTTCATAATCCTTTCATTATTTTCTATATAGCTCTGCACTTATTTATGCAAGCTTCCAATAGTTAAAGACTCATGCCTATCTCTTATTCCATTTTACTATGTCTCAACATTTCCCATGCTTACATGTAGACCTTTGATTTCCTCATATAAGAACCAAATTTTCTTTCATGTACCTCTAATTCTGCAATAAATGTGCATGTAATAATTATTGTTAGAACATGCATAGCATAAAACATCTCATCAATTAGAGCACTGGTTATTCTTTATCCCAGTTCATGAATGACACAATGAACCAAATCAAAATATGATTCCTTAGATGGATTTCTATCTGAAACGTCTTTCCAATGACTGTACTTATGCCTCAATCTAAATTCTAAGCGAAAAGTTTCAACATTTATAGGTTGTAATTTCTATTGTTTTACTGCTACAAAAATCTATTTTATCACTTTATGATAAATTATAATACCTAATTCAAAATTATGGGTGGATATATGTCTTCTACTCCTCAATACGTTTCCAACGAGTATTCATTTTCTCAAATTTTATCTCTGAGCTGGAAGTTATGGTCTGGAGAAGTTTAGGTTGTTTTACCAAATTTACCCTTGTATGTTATAGGTGTATTTTTTTTCATCCTGCATATTTTTACATAGATAGATCCAAAATATGGCTCCATGGTTGTATTCTATAGTTCATAATATTTTCATGGAATACTTGTGTGCCCCAAACGAACTTTTCATCAAGTTATGCCCTCTGGAATTAATCAAGTGCCAAAATTTTACCCTTATTGTTTTGGTTGTAACTTTTTCATACGAGCTTTGTTTTATACTTGGGATAGCTCATTGGATAGCTCTCTTTGAGTTATTTTATTTGATATGCATTAAAATAGCATACAAGGTACACTCTATTCTCGTGGGTTTTGATTGCCTAAAAATATTGTTTAGGCCCTCGAAAATGCCCCGCAAGTTAATGACCTTCAACAAAAATATGAAAAATTCAGAAAATTTCATATAAAATGATCATTTTATTGTTATAATAGCCCTTTAAATTTGATTCACTGATCTCAAATAAGGTGAAATCTGATTCGTTGATCTGTTAATCATTTTCAAACCCCATGGATCAATTTCCATCATCAATAGGCAACTTAAGACAATCTGCGCTCCATCGACGATCGATCGATCGATGATTCTCTTCGGAAAAATAAAATTGATCGTGAATCCCCCTGATGCCCAACCATCGACCATAGGTCGTCGGCGATCCCCTTTAGCTGAATGAAACACCTTACTAATTCGGTCGACCGACCATCGCCCATTGGCCAAATCTTGGCTGACATGGCATGACATTTTGATGATGATGTGGCATGGCACATCGTCTTGAGGTGTCAATTTGGATGATGTGGCACGGCACATGGATGTTGACGTGGCATGACATGTCATCACCCTCTTTTCCTCATTAGCCATGGTCATTTCTCTTGGATGAACCAAACACCTCGCCAATTTAGTTGATGCCCAACCATTGACCCATCATCCCATTGACGCTTTATCTTACTCGATCAAAACACTTTGTCAAATCGACTAACAACTGACCATCTACCCATCAGCCATCAATGGTTTCTTGTTGGAGACTAAAATACTTCACCAATTCGACCGACCCGGCCATCAGCTGTCAATGATTTCCTTTGGCTAACTTCAACACTTAGAAAATTTTCGACTAAACTCTCAATGAATTTGGACCATTGATCTCCCATTGAAAAATGATCTTGGTCATTAGTCTACCAACTTCGCACAACTTTGCTAGCATTGGACCATATCGATCGTTGGAGATTTCTTTTGGTTGAACCAAACTCTTCGCTAATTCGACCAACCCAACCATTGGTCATCGGTGATTTCTCTCGATGAATTTCCAACACTTATAAATTTCAACCAAATCCCCAATGAATTTGGACCGTCAATCTCCAAGCCAAAATGATATTGGTTGTTGATCGGATCCAACTCCAAAAACACTGAAACTAATTTAGACCATCGATCTTCTTTAACTTTCAAACCGTCGAAAATGAATCTTGGACAATGTTGCGCCTCTTTTGCCACCTAGATGAGAAAAATAGAGGTGCTTACAAGCTCAGTTGGGTTAGCTAAGAAATACAGTTTTAAAGGAAAGGGTTAGAGAAAGAAATATAAAAGAACAACTAAGAATTAAACTAAAAAATAAAATAACAACTAAACTATTTGAGCATAAGGACATAAGAACTAAAAACCAATAAGACTCATGTCACCAATGACAAGGTTTATATTAGTGAAAGAAAACACCAAGAAGAAAGAGGACTATGAGTCCCTTCTTCCTCCAAGGGAGAGCTCTTGGACCCCCACAAATCATCTCTTCTTACAACTTTGAATGAAAATGGTGCAACAATCCCAAGCTAATCCACTCAAGAGGTGAGATGGATTGCCCAATGTAATGGTGCTAGTATACTCTTGATGAGAATAGAGGATTCCTCAAGAGAATAGTAGCAACATAACTTTGCTATTGAATTCCTTAAAATGAAGTGCAACCATGGCCTTGTTTTATAGCACCTCTTTGAGGTATTTTGCAACCAGCTTGTATGTGAAAAGGGGCTATTTAGGGCATTTTTAGGTCTTTGACCAGCCATCCAGTCAGATTTAGTCAATATTTGAGTGTCAAATCAACTTGGAAGCTGAACTAGAAGTGGGTGGGAGGCCGACCAATCTCATAAATGCGTCGATCTCACATGTGCATGGATTTTAGCGACCACAGTCGTGCATCATGCGCATGTGCACTTTTCCCACGTTTCTGGATAGCGCATGTGTGCGTGCTCCCTGTGTAGTCATACCGCACTTGAATTTTATCATTGGTTGTATAGTTTTGGACCTTTTGGAAATTATTTTGTGGTAATTTTGGTCCATGGGTGACCTCATAACTATTTGACGATGCTGGATTCTTGTAATCATTTGCAGACGATATTTCAGTGATAAGAGATGCCCCCTGATGGATGAGGTTAGGAGCATACATATAGCTGAAATTCATCAATGTTTCTTCTACTGAGAGTGTTGTTGTAAGAGAGAGCGATAGTGAGGGTGTCAAGAGTTACCCATTGGAGAGAGAAAGGAACCGGTAGGACCCAACCTTCCATAAGGTGTGTAAAAATACATTGTGTACAAATGAGGCAGGCATGCCCCATGCTCGTGTCATGTAACTCAAAAAAAAAGAACGGTGTTGTATAGTAACTGGAACTGTGTGTTGATGTAGATCACTGCAGCGCCCTCTGGGGCAGTTTTGATAAAGGTAGAGGACAAGTCTGATGAGGAGCATACTCTGAACAGTAGGCAAGGATACCTATAACAAGTATCACGGATGTTGTGGGCATTGATAGCCCAGCCAAGTTCAGAGGTCTTCGAAGAATATAAGAAACAACTGCAATAGTCGCAAAGTAAGACCCATCGTAACACGAGAAAGTGTTGAAGTCGAATGCTATGGGGGTCAATGACAGCAGGGAGCAATTGTGGTTCTCCCTGTGACATCCAAGACCTCTCATTGGAAAGGTAATGAGAGTCAAGATACTATCGCCCTTCTGAAAACTGTGTTGATGTCGACAAAAGGGGGACGCGACTCCAAGAAGCAAAGGGCTTTGTGAAATATACTAGATGAGGTGAGGAGTGGAGGAGGTACATAGACGAAGTCAAGATGTATGAAGACTCAAAACTTCCCTTGGTTGGGGGATATGCAAAGTATAAGTGGCCGCAACCGTTCAACTAGGTCGACTGTCAGGGGGACAACAAGACGTGGGATAAGTTGCGCCAGAGGCAGGACAAAGTGGACAAACTCAGAGAGTAGAGGTAAGTGGCCTATGGGATACTCGAAGTATATGGATGATGTCAACAGGGATAGATGATAAGGAGTGCCCCAACCAAGGGCGACGTGGGTTGCGTTTGCCAAAAAAAGGGGAAAAGGTCATCAAAAGTGACAACAAAAGATATGTAAATGCTGGAAACAAAAGGATTTTTACAATTTTATAAAGAATAATTTGGGATGAGTGTACAAATACAGAAATGGGTGCCCCAGTGTAATATGGTTGGGCCAGTGAGGGCGCAATTTTTCTTGGAGAACTGGTGGAGGGTGGGGGCCCCATGGGTGGGTTTCTGTATGAGTTAAATGAAATGGAGGGAAATTTGTGGATGGGCAAACTGATTGTGGATGAAATGGAGGGTTAATGATACTGCGGAGGTGCAGTCAAAATAGAACCTTGAAGAGATAATCTAGGAGTCCATTGGGAAAGCTAGCAAAATGAGGAGAAGGAGTATGTGGCTGATTCATGACATGATGTAAGACTATCGAGACTCCCATCCCTAAAGGGTTTGAAAAACAACATGAGTGTCAAAGTGCCAAAGGGTTCTATGAATGAGACAACTCATGTGGGGGAGAGTGATACCGGATGACAGTACCTAAAATGCAATGGAGGTGTTGGTACTGCAGAGCCGGAGATGGGGGTCCTAGAGGTAAATTTTAGAGGGTGTGACTGGATATGTAATTGAGATTCAGAAGGAATGATTACATGCCAATGTTGATTATATACCTGAAGGGGTGGTGCTTTTGTATAATGACCAAGTACCTGTACACATGAAAACAAAATACCTGACGTGAACAATATATGAAGAGAATCGAACATACAAGCATTTATTTGATAACTTTGAACATGAGCACGCGTACCTGGACGGGGTATGAAAAAATGGAGCCCCGGGGGCTAAGGATAGAAACTGGCTCGGGGACTGTCTGGATGTATATAATGGGATGTTGATCCTGTGGCTGAAGACGGATCGAAAAACGAACACCTGGAGATCCCGGAACAGTGTTTGGAAGTTTGGCAGAAAGGCCTATATATAGTTGTAGGGCCCACATTGCCACCTCATTTGTATTTGCTGCCAGAGTGACTGGACAAGAGGTATTCAGAGGAGATTTGGAGATTCTAGGAGGACGAGGCAGCCAATTCAGGACCAGTGAGCTTCAGGTTAGTGGTCTTATCATCCTGCATAGAGGTAGGGTTTCAATTTATGGGCAAGGCCTGTATGGAGGGTCGTACAGGGGGTTTTATGGGTGTGGGCCCCCAAATGCACGGGAGATTTGGAAATATGCGTGAACGGGTGTGCACCTATTAGCCAGATAGTTGCACATGGGGGCACAAGTAAGGGGATAAAGGCGTGCATCATATGTGCGCCTATTTGCTACACATTTGCGCATGGGTGCACGACTGTGTAGTGGACAGGCGCGTTGTGATGCATGCCTGTGTGTGTGACAGGGGTTCATGGAGGCACCCTTGTAGGGTGAGTAGGTGCACACGTATGCGTTCCTATGGGAAGGACAAGTGTGCATGCATGCGTGCATGTGCGGTGAACAGGCGCGCACGCGTGCGCACCTGTGAGGTGAATAGGCGCGCATATGTGCGCGCTTGTGGGTTAAACAGTCGCGCCGTGGGGGCAAGGCTGATGGGTGAAAAACTTATCTTTTGTGGGGATTTTAATGTGTTTTATGGTCAATATGGATGACCTAGGACTGTATGGTGTGGTTGCAGGTGATCATTTTCATGATTCCAATCCATTGGCGAGAGCGGGATTAGTCACAGCTGAGGGATGTTGTGGCTATTGAGGAGTCAAGGGTTTGTGCTACTTTGGCAGCCTGTGGGCTGCTGAAGTTCTTCGAGTTCCCATTGATACGAGTGCAGGAGTATCTCCTGCAATTTCTGATCCGGATGTGGAGTCGGGACCTACATTGCTTTATGGTGCGGGGAGAGCAGATTGCCTTCATTGCGGTGGAGGATGCATGCTTTTTGACTGGGCTCCCTTTTCGGGGAACGCCCCTACCGGCAGAGTTTGTGTTACCTGTCGACATGTCTTTATCTACCTTGGATCGGAGGTATTGTTCGAGAGAGAACTATATGTCAGGATCTGTCATGAGTATCGGGGCAATGGATGTGTTAGCTCATCACTGTGTAGCAACGATGATTGTGAGGGTGTATGGGTCCCTCACAACTCAGCGGATCAATGATGGTCAACTGAGGGTTATGGGGAGGGCACTGGCCGGGGAGCATTTTTCCTGGGGGTTAATGTTGCATGCCAAGATGGTAGGGCAGCTATATAGATGTCGGGCTACAGACTCAGGGGACTTTGCCTTTGGGTCCATCTTGGTGGCCTGTTTTTTGGAGAGGGTGCCAATGTTGTGCCCTAGAGTCTTATTGGGCGTACCTAGTGCACGAGAGCCGCGACTGAGGCGGTAGTCGACCATTTTGATTCGCCATGGTGGTGGCGAGGGTGGCCATTTTTTCACGGCTGAGGCGGCACAGGTGTGGCAGTAGATGTCGCAAATTATACTGCAATATCCATACTATGGTGTTGACTTCCAGGGTTATCCAGATATGGTATTTCTTCCAGGGGAGGTGTTTGATCACAGAGGTATGTTAGTGATGTTGATATGTTGATTTTTTTTTTTTTTTTTGAGATAGCATGACATGTGTATTTTGTATGGATGTTGATACTATCATTTGGTTGTTTGTATGTGCAGATGTAGGACCTCACAGGCGTGAGGTTGAGATGATGAGAACGTCATCTCGATAGGAGACGAGGATACCCCTGCGGGTAGGAGAGAGATGTTGGCATGAGAACGTTGAGGTGAGACCAACTGAGGATGAGAGAGCAGTGAGGAGACATCGTTTTGATGACCTTGGTGCCAGGCCATCGCATGCTCCTCTGGTAGAGGTCGGGGGAGATTTTGAGGATATTCGTCGTTGCCTGAAGCCGATGTTGCAGGGCGTGCCTGAGGGCATGTGGTTGCGCATCCAGGATGAGGGCATCCTAGAGCAGTGTGTGGGGGTTCCACTGACGTGGCAGACCATGGTGTGGCAAGAAGCAGTAGCAGGTGTTGCAATGACCGGTCGGTTACCTCCCAGTCTAGAGGGACCAGTAGTAGGTGGAGCACCACCGCCTAAGGGAGGGGCAGGAGGTGGTGCGCTAGAGGCACCGTGAGTTTTTTGTATATAGGTTGGTGAGCCCATTTTTGTGTAGTGGCACCAATTTTGTACCGAGGTGCGCTAGAGGCACCGTGAGTATTTTGTATATAGGTTGGTGAGCCCATTTTTGTGTAGTGGCACCGGTTTTGTACCGAGGTGCTACACTGGCCTGTGGATTTTGGTATATTTGTATGTAAACATTGTGATGGCACTATGGACCGATTTATATATATAT
>JASDQU010374763.1:10595-41732 GCA_032191745.1 Picea mariana | reverse complement strand
ATTTATGTGTGTGTAGAGATATCTTGATGTGATATATGCCAATCTAAAACAATGTTAGCTAAGTTATCTGTAATTTGATTCAATTGTCTTGGAATATGTGTAAATGTAATGAAATCAAAATGTCGAGATAAATGTCTAACTTGCAGGTATTTTCGAAAGAGGTAAGGATTGCAGACATGGTACACATTGTTGAGCTAGAGGACAACTAGTTGAGAGTCAAGAAAGACACTAAGGTGACAAATACGATGATGATGGGCATCGGAAAGGAGGCTAATGATGGCAGTGTACTCGGCTTGGTTGTTGATTGTTGAACCCAAACATATGTTGCTCGAGTGGAGTAGTTCATGTGAGGGGGTGTAGAGGGCCCAAGTTGCTGAAGCGATGTTTTGTGTCCACCGGCTGGCGCCATCGGTGTAACCGATGTGGTAGGCTGGTGAAGGGAGAATTTTTCAATAACAAAAATGATAGTTTAGACATGAGGGATGGAAAAAAGATTAAAAATACTATGAAAGAAATAACCTAATGTAGAATGGCTACGCTTAGGCGTAAAATTTCTTTAAGTATAACCCGTTGACGGGCTCTTTGAGAGAGAGGCCTTCGGGTGAGGCTAGGATGTAGGCACCTTTGGTGAGGCAATGTTGGATAATGTAGGGGCCATGCCATAGTGACTCTAATTTTCCATGACCGAGGGTATCATGAGCGATATTGTACACAAGGACAAGATCACCTTCATGAAATGAGCGAAGGTTGACATGGTGATCAAAGGTGGCCTTTGATCGTTTTTTGGCTGCCTCATTGTTCTGTAATGAAGATCGACGATCTTCATCCAGGGACTCTAAGTTCAGCAAACGGTACTCCATTGGAGCAGTGTCGGGTAATAGCTCAATTGCGGTGCGTAAGGTGGGAATTTCACACTCGATAGGAAGAGTGGCCTCTACCCCATGGACTAAATGAAATGGTGTGAAACCAGTGGCCATTTTCATGGTTGTACTGTAATCCCATAGCACGGAAAACAATATATGATGCCAATTGGTCTTATGTTTGTTAACCATGTGCTGCAACATGGTCTTGATGACCTTGTTAACTACTTCAACTTGTCCGTTAGAATGAGGGTAATATGGTGAGGCAAACTCATGGGAGAATCCCAACCGAGATGAGAGTTCGACGAAAATATCATTCTCGAAATGTTTCCCATGATCAGAAACTAGTTGGAGTGGCAATCCAAAGTGGGATATGACGTGATTAAAGTAAAAGCACGTTGTAGTGTCAGCGGTGTTGTTGAAGGTGGGAATGGCTTCAGCCCATTTTGTAAAGTAATCGACTGCGACAACAATGTATTTGTGTCCATTGCTGGATGGGGCATTACAAGTCATGAAATCGATGCCCCATTTATAGAAGGGGCTTGTAGTAATGACTGGGTGGAGAAGAGTAGGTGGTGCTCATGCTTTGTTGGCATAAAGATGACATTTCTCGCATCGTTTCACGGCTTGAATGAAATCATGAAACAATGTAGGCCAAAAATAACCTGCTCGAATGATTTTCTGAGTAGTAGACATTCCCGAAAGATGGCCCCTGCATGCACCACTATGGAAGTCATTCAAGACTCTATTGGCCTCATCAATAGTCACGCATCGACGAAGTATGGTGTCGAACCATCACCGATATAAGATATCTCCAATGAGGAGATAGCGGGGGACCTGGTGATGAATACGATGATGATCATCCCGTGAGAGGTGGTTACCGAACTTTTGGGTTCGGAGGTAGATGAGGAGGTCGTCGTACCAAGGATCATCCGAAGTGATATAAAAGAGATGGTCATCGAGGAAGTCGGTATTGACGGGGTCACTAGTAATATCATAGGGGAAGGTTGTGACAAGTTCGGCGAGGATGAGAGCTTTCTTGCTCTAGGGTGTTGAAAATTCGAGATCGTATTCCTGAAGGATGACGATCCATTGGGCAAATTTTCCATTAATTTGCCAATGACTGAGCAAGTATTGCATGGGGTTGGAATCGGCTATGACCCTAGTTGTGCAAAGTAGAATGTAATGGAGCAGTTTATGGACTGCGAGGACGACTGCAAGGGCTAGTTTCTCTTTGTGATTATACTTCAGGGGTGGCCCTGAAAGGTTTTTACTAATGTATTAAATGACATGCTCACGATCATCATCGCCGATTTGAATGAGAACTCCTGCTACTGAGACAACTGATGCTGATATGTAGAGGATATAGTTGCGATTATAGTCGGGTGAACTAATTAAAGGGGCGTTAGAGAGCGCCATTTTAAGATCATCAAATTCTTTTTGGGCATTTTCATCCCAGTGAAATGGGATGTCATGGTGTAGTAAGCGAAGGAAACCATGTGCTCGAGTGGCGTAGTCTAGGACAAATCGTCGTAGGAAGTTAGCTTTTCCTTGTAGGCTCTGGAGTTGATGTAAATTCTGGGGGGGTGGAATTTCAGTGATGGCTTGGACTTTGAGGGGGTCCACGATTATATCGCTTTGGGAAATGATGAATCCGAGGAGGTGCCCGGCAGTGATGCAAAACACACACTTGAGGGGGTTCAAGAAAATGTTGTACTGACAACACTGTTGGAAGATGATCCGTAAATCATCAAGATGTTGGGTGCATTTTTTGGATCGAGTTGTAAGATCGTCCAAGTATGCGAGGATAATATGAGCCATATCATGAAAAATGTATGTCATAGCCCATTGGAAAGTTGTGCCAACATTCTTGAGGCCAAAAGGCATGACACGATATGAAAAAGTACCCCAAGGGGTGGTGAATGCAGCTTTGTATTGATCGGCTGGGTGGATTTGGATTTGATTATAACCAGAGAAACCGTCCATGAAGGACAGAGCCTCGTGGCCTATGCAATCATCGATAATTTGATTGATGAAAGGCATTGAAAAGTTTTCTTTGGGACAGGCGTGATTGAGATCACTAAAGTCTGTGCATACACGGATAGTGCCCTGTTTTTTGTTAACGGGTATAGGGTTGGAAACCCATGAGGTATAGGCGATGGGGCAGATGAACCCAGTCACGCATAATTTTTCATTCTCGGCTTTAATGGTCGCTGCTTTGGATGGGTGTAGCGGTCATTATTTTTGACGAATCGGTGTAATATCAGGCCAGGTGTCGATGCAATGTTCGACAATAGAGGGATCAAGGCCAGACATTTCTGTGTATGACCAAGTGAAAATATCCCGATATTCTTAGAAGAGGGCTTTATAGGTGGTGATTTCTTGAGGAGTGCATGCGGTGCCAATGGTGATTTCCTTGACCACTCCTTTTTTGATAGAAATATCACTTTTGATGGTTGGGGGAATGCTGGCCATGTTACCTTCTTCAAAAGCATCAGGGGAAAGAATAGGGTTGTTGAACCAGTTGATATGCCCTGATGGGATAAAATATTTGGTTTCGATTGTGTATATGGGGTGTTGGTTAGGAACCATGAAGGCTTCCTTTGGAAAAAAGAGCACTCTATGGTGTAGCGCATCCCATGGGTAGTCGGGGGTGTTTAATTCTTCGAGTATGTCCTCGTCACAGTGGAATTGGTGGGAATACAAGGGATCTAACAGGGTGATATTGGTGACTGTCGCCATGTGGTTGTCCTCGGGTGATGGAGAAGCAGGGGGAACAACGCAATGAGATTGCGATGGTTCACTCAACATAAAATAGATATCAAAGTACGGAGGAGTACGAGTGGTAGTTGGATGTATAATTTCCATAGGGAAATGTATGGGAGAGTTAGGGGGATTTGGGGGTAAATCCTCGGATAAGTCATACAAGAACTATGGGGGAATAGGGAGCGCCTTTGGTTCAGGAGAAATGATATGAAGAACCTCTAGTGATGAGGTAAGGTCAACCATCGATTCTGTAGGGGGCGCAGGGGTTTGAACCAGGATCGATTAGCGTTGCTTGTATTCAATGATCATAAGACATTGGTATGTAAAATGATTTAAGAATTCGCATATAGAGCAAGGGCATCTCATACGTTCATTGACTGAAGTCGTGACATAATGGATGTCAGTGATGTTAGGTAGGGATGATGTAGCTCGATTGGGCTCGTTCTGGAAGCTTTGGCGTACTGCGACTAATGTCTACCGGAAACGAGGTAGTGCGGGGCAATGGTGTGTATAATGGCCATATTCTGAACATATAGCGCAAGCGAATTTGGTTCACAGCCCTTTGCTACTTGAGTTAGGGGAGGTTGCAGCAGTACTTTCTATAGTGGCGAGTGGTGATGGTGTTTGATTGAGTGGAATTAGGTTATGTAACTCAGGTAGAGATGGGCATTTGTTGGTTGGGTGTCCATATTTCTCACATAGTGTGCAAGGGGGAAGTGGGTATGTGGGCTCTTTCTTCTTTCGCCTGCCCCCAGCTGTGGTAGGGAGGTTAGTGAGTGGGGTTGTAGGGGGTATGGTGGGAGTGAGTATGGGAATTGTCATTGGGATTCCTTCTGTTTGGGGGGAAGGGATGGTTGAGGGACCATCTCTGGTGGATGTAAATACCAAACTGGAATTGCCAACACCATATTAGGGAGAGTAAGCGTTGCAGCTACTTGGAAATCTTGTACACTCGATGGAGGGTAGAAGAAGGGGATTTGAGTAATGGCTTGGGGAACTGTCTCCCAAACTAGGATATGGACTTGGGGAGAGGTGAAATCGTGAACTGGTGGAGTCAACGAGTTCGCAGGAGGCTCATGAGGGGGGAGCTCTATGACTAGTGGGACATCAGATATGATAGAAGACTCCCTAGAAGAAAGAGTATCCCCTATGTCAGTTCCTTTGGACGATACGATGCATACCTGATTGGAAGGATGAAGGAGCGGTGGTGCACCATGGTAAGTTCCTAACAATGATGGGTCTTTGAAAATTCTGGGACCCATTTCGATGAGTGGGTATGCGTCATGACTAGTGTGGATGAGAGGGAGAATGTTATCAATGTTGACAGAAGGGTTAGGCTCGTAATGTGAGACTTGGTCAGTGGTAATGATATTCCCGTTATGGGGGAACATCGTTGTTTGAAAAACGAAAGAGGCAACTGCCTTCATAGCGTACATGTAGCTACGACCGAACAAGATATTATAATCGAGTGGGGCATCGATAACTTTAATGTCAATGAGAATGGTCTTGCCCTCGAGTTCTACAGGGACATTTTGGAAGAGACCTTCAGGAGACGATGGTCATCCATCGTAAGCTCTTAAGGTAATGGCAGATGGTATGATTTCGGGGGAACCAATTTTCTACCATACAGACTTGGACATAATGCATGTGGATGCACCTTCATCGATGATGCACCAATGAACTGTAATGTTCTAAATTTTTTCTGGGATTTGAAAAGCGATTAGAGTGGGAAGGCGAGGTTCTCCGTTGTCGACATCAAAGGTGATGAGTTGAGTATCCGTGGGGTCGACTGCCCCCAAGGAAGAAAGTAATGATTTCCGCTGAGTGGGACAAGTTTGAAGAACTTCTAAGACTGACATGGTAGCCGGGGATTGTGCTAAGTCATCAACCAAACTGTAACTATGAGTTGCCCTACCTTGGGGGTTGTGGACATTCCTGTGCAATCTGATGCAAGGGATGCAAAGAGGTGTTTTGGAATTAGGGCGAGGAATCACCAACAAGGGTCCTGTTGGTGTTGGGAGGAGACTCAGCGAGTGCACAGTATTGACGACTATGTGTTTGCGGAAGAATTTCTTCCTCACTGGTGAGGAGGATAGTATGATTTGCGGGATTTTTAGGATTGAGATACTGTCCCGACTGTGGTGGGGTAGGCTGCATATCCTGTTGGGTGTTCATCACACCTTGGTGTGGAATGGGGTTTTGCAGCACGATGAGGGGTGGTTGTTGCACATATTATTATGGGGCCTGCTGAGGGGTAAGTGGTGCTGGAGGATGTGGTGCACTTCCTGAGTCTTTCATCCATTTGAAATCAGCGATTCGGGGACAATGATGAGTATAATAACTGAACTCACCACAAAGGGCACAAGGGAAGGTGGTTCTAATATTATTGTTATTTCTCCCTTGACGCCTATTGTTATTGCCCCCTTGGGGGTTTTGATTCCCTTGATTTTGGTTGCCCCCAGTAGGTTGGTTATGTTGGGGGTGATTCCCGCTTTGACCTGGGTTGTTATTGTTCCTTTTTTTCCTTACTTTTTGGCATTATTCAATGGATGGGTCAGGTTTTCCGTATTCAACTGTTCGAATTTTTGATATTGCTGAGCAAGAGAGGGTTGAACAAAATTAACCCCAACATGTGGGTGTGGGGTTGCCATGGGCTGTAGAGGACCAGGGAATGGAAAGTATGGATTCTGTGGGAGTTGGGATCCATAAGGTACATAGGAAGGCGTGGCGCTTTCTCTAGTACTTAGAGTATAAGCTGAGGTAGAGGGAGTACCAGAACTTGTTTGGATAGGTGGGTGTATTGGGGATATCGGCGGTGGCCCACTGATAGGTGGAGGAATAGCAATAGGGTATGGTTGTTGATAAGGGGGTGGGGGGTAATAAGAAGTTCCCCCATATGCCATCGGATATTGAGGTGTGCCATACATTGGTGGTTGTTGGGGTTGTGGACTGTGGTCCGTGGTAGTACCAATCAATCTGTCTACTGAGTGAGACATCCCAGGTTTGTCTTGACCGAATGGCACAGGTTTTGGGAGATCAGGAAGTATTGTGTATAAGTACCCTGATTGTGAATAGATGAGGTCATATTGTTGAGCCTTACTGATAGCTTCCTCTTCTGATTGAGGGAAGCTGGAAGCTACATCTTTACCGAGGAGAGAGACAAGTGATCTGAGAAACCAATTAAGACATTGTTGTTTGGTGGTTTCGGCTTTGCACAAACTACGTCGCCTGTGCCACTCGTGAATGTGATCAACGATATGTGTGGCTGAGGTTTGTTTGAAATTAGAGAGTAGTTCAAGACCATTGTCATGGCGGATTGGTAATTGGAAGAAGGTCAACAATGCTTTGGCCAAGGACTCGAAAGTCACATGGGACCCCGATTTTTCGTCGACATACCATTTGGCTAATGGGCCAGTGAGCGTGTGTTGAAATAATCGTAGTCTAATGGAATCATCCATAATGTTGTTGGAAGAGCACCATAGGTGAAAATTCATGACATGGTTGGAAGGGTCATCCCCTGCCTTTCCTTCAAACTTGGGGATGTCTGAAGGTAGTTTGGTAGGCATTGCAGGCCATGTGGGGTCATGCAATATAGGATCATTTGTGAGTTTGCTTAAATTTGGTATGTCGAAAGAGGCCAAATATGGCATCTGTAGTGGTGGCGGAGGATTAGTTCCAACCATGGTGTGAGTGGTTTGTGAACCTGACCCTTGAGGGGGACTAGGTGGGTTAGTACTTCCCCCTTGAGAGGAAGGTGGCCCCCCGCTTCCATGTAAAGGAGAGCGAGTGGACTGTGGACCTTGGGAATGAGACCCAAGTAAGGTGGAACCAAGAAAAGTTAATCCTAAGATAGTGGCACTCACTGGAGTATGTGAAGGGAGTGCTGATGAGTTGGCAAGACGAGTAACTCCCCCTAAAATAGGAGGGAGGTTTAGCAAGCGTCTGGAACGACGGGGGTTCTGTGGGTCCCCAATGATGTCCAACTAGCTAAGTGGATGTGTGCAAATTGTGATGACAGTAAAATAAACAAGAGCCTTTGTTGCAATTTTTGAACTTAACATGATATATATCTAAATCAAAAATGTAATCAGAAGTGCATCATACATAAAGTGTTTTTAAAAAGAAGCATATATGTGGATAAGTGGGTTTTGTCTGTGTGGGGGATCAAAGAAAACAACTGCTTGTGTCCTAAAAGACGTAACGTCCTTCCTCTCAAATAGCAATGGACCTTCCAATAGTACTCAACAGTGGGGTCTGAAGTCACCGGAAGAGAAATTAGTGAAGGATGAAATAATCAATTATAATGAGGGGTAAAGGGGGCATATCCCGAAAGAGCTGGCGACATTTCCCAATAGCCACAAAAAATACGATCAAGGTGCAATTGCAGCCCACAATTGCCACCTGGGTAGATGTCCTAAAATTTGGTCACTAGGTACCTCAGTCAAAGTGTGGAATTTAGATTTTCAACCAAAGAAATGGGTCACGGGCTGGATCCCGTCCAAGAGGTGGGTGCCTCAAGGGGGGACGCAGAGAACAACTGGACCTCGGCCTTCAACCCTTCACGGGTATCTCCTTGCCTTATGGTGTTAAGAACACTTCACTTGGAGGATTTAAAGTTCCCTATTTGACAACTTCTATTGTTTTGACAATGTGAGAACTAGATAATGGGGAGTTATTTGGATGCCTATCCCCGAAATCCTACCTAGACTAAAATATTTCTTTTGGCACCTCCTGTGGAGGAAAACTTAGTGAGTTTTTAGAAAAAAAATTAGATGTGGTTGTTTGAGAGATTGGGGGTGTGAACCAACCTCGTTGAAATAAAATGGGAGTGGATAGTTTCGTCAAGAAAAGGGTGGGGTGTTTTGGAATCCCTTGGGAGGAAACTTACTTTGACCTCCACGTTTCTAGAAGAAAACTATGTCAGTGATAAGTGACTTTTGTGTGTGAATGAGTGAAAGTGTACCAATGTTTTAATGAATTAGGTGTCACATTATTGCATGTGGACTTCACTTGGTCCTTACAAGTGTTGATTACCTAATTAACTAAATGCCTTTGGTACAATCTTCCGTAATTCAAAAGTCCCTAGGAAACTAGCATGTGGACATGTGGGTCCATTACTATTCCATTAACTCCCTATTGTGATTTAATCTAAGAAAATATTTGAAACTATCCTAGATTGTGATCATGTGGGAATGTATGGGCCCGTTACAAAGCTTTAAACTTCCCTAGTGATTTAATCTAAGAAAGTAAATTTCAACACTATCCTATCTTTGTAGCATGTGGGCATGTATGGGCCCGTTACAATCTTAAGATGTGTTTGAAAAATAAACTAAGAGGAGTCATGAGGGGGTTGTTATCCTCTCCTAAAGGTTTTAGTCTTTTTTAAGGGAGATGAAATTGTCCTACAATATTTTTATGATTCTCAAGGTCGCTTGGAAGCATGAGAGAAGAGCATACTAAGCGATTATTATCCAACTTCTAGTCCCAATGCAAGTTTTATGTGATTACAAATGATTCCAACTTATACTTTTTAGTCAAAGAAATCCATCCATGTGGAAAAATGAAAGCAAAAGAGGAAATAATGATTTTAAACCCCCTAAGTGCCTATGTGTTTTGACTAATCCCTTTATATGAAGAGGGAACTAAATGTGGTGCAGATTACAATATGCATGAAATCACTTTTAAGAAGGCTAGGGGCCTTTCCCAAATCACAAAAACCTTACAATGTGTATTTTTCTGCACAGGTGCACGAGTCCCAGAGTAGACAGAGGCGCACTGAGTGCCTGTGCGCAGACCAAAACAAGCTTATGGGTGCAGGTGCGTAGAACGGAACTGTAGTTTTAGTGCATGTGTGCATGATGCGTGTTTGTGGGCCAAAAAACTTGCGCACAACTGACACACGGCCGTGAAGAAAATTCCAGATGGAATTCTCTCAATTCACCTTTGAATTGGATGTTTTGCAGGTCGGCTTGGGCTGGTTAAGGTATCTGGAGGTTAAATAAACCAAAATAAGAGCTATAAAAACCCAAATGGGGTAGGAAATTGATACCTTTCCCCAGTGGAGTCGCCAATCTGTTGCTCCTCTTTTGCCACCTAGATGAGCAAAACAAAGGTGCTTACAAACTCAGTTGGGCTATCTAAGCAAGACAGTTGTAAAGGAAAGGGTTAGAGAAAGAAATATAAAAGAATAACTAAGAAATAAACTAAGAAATAAAAGAACAACTAAACTATTCAAGCATAAGGACATAAGAACTAAAAACCAATAAGACTCATGTCACCAATGGCAAGGTTTATATTAGTGAAAGAAAACACCAAGAAGAAAGAGGACTATAAGTCCCTTCTTCCTCCAAGGGAGGGCTCTTGGACCCCCACAAATAATCTCTTCTTACAACTTTGAATGAAAATGGTGAAAGAATCCCAAGCTAATCCACTCAAGAGGTGAGATGGATTGCCCAATGTAATGGTGCTAGTATACTCTTGATGAGAATAGAGGATTCCTCAAGAGAATAGTAACAACATAACTTTGCTATTGAATTCCTTAAAAATGAAGTGCACCCATGGCCTTGTTTTATAGAACCTCTTTGAGGTATTATGCAACCAGCTTGTAGTGTGAAAAGGGGCTATTTAGGGCATTTTTAGGTCTTTGACCAGCCACCCAACCGGATTCAGTCGATATTTGAGTGTCAAATCAACTTGGAAGCTGAACCAGAAGTGGGTGGGAGGCCGACCAATCTCATAAATGCGTCGTTCTCACATGTGTGCGGATTTTAGCGACTATAGTCGTGCATCGTGTGCATATGCGTTTTTCCTGAGTTTCTTGATAGCACATGTGCGCGCGCTCCCTGTGTAGTCATACCGCACTTGAATTTTATCACTAGTTGTATAGTTTTGGACCTTTTAGAAATGCTTTTGTGGTAATTTTGGTCCATGGGTGACCTCATAACTGTTTGACGATGTTGGATTCTTGTAATCATTTGTGGACGATATTTCAGTGATAACAGACAATTATTTCTTCAACCTTCCAAATGGTTGAAACCTTATACATTTTTAAATTTCTCAAAATGAATCTGGGTCGTTGATCGCGATATCAAACACGATCTTGGTTGTCGATTCACCAAACTTCTTGCAACTCTACAACGGCCATTAAAACATGAAATTCTAACATTCCAAGTCAAATTCATCCCTGCAACTTTAAATATTGGCTCCATTAAACCTCTTAAATATCTCTAAGTCATTTAAACTCAATTTTTTCTCACGGATTTGGGAATTTCTCTCTAATTTATCCATTTTTCCCCAAATCTACATAGACTGAAATATGCAATAGTGAATTTGCCAAATTCACACTAGTTCTAGCCTAGCTAAGCCCGATGTTTGACCCAGATGCTCTAATACCATAAAGTAACGTCCCTTAGCCAGGCCAAGGAACATTATTGTGTAGAATACTTATAAATTAAAAATTTATGTTATCTAGTTAATTTCTTGTAGCTTATCAACTTCATTTACAACCAGATTTATCTGTTGTATATTACCATAAATTAGATGTATCTACATCATGCTAAAATCATACATGAATGCAGTAAGTAATTAAATTACAACAACATATAAATCAGTCTCATACACAGAGTTCATGCACAACAATTTAACTCATAAAATAACACAGCAACAAGATTAAACACTTATATTTTTTAAATAGTTGTGCAACCAGTTGTTGGGGACAGACATTCCACCCAACCATAGACCTTTTGTTCCAAATATTAACATCAATTCACCCCCGATATTACTGCCACAAAACAGGGTGGTCTATGATTGTCCATTCATAGCTCAAAAATCCCACAACTCACTAATACTATCCTACAACTATCCTGATTTTCCACCAAATCTCTTCCTCTTGACCTACCCAACCCAAGGAATGTACCCCTTCATCGATCTCAGTCCCTTGAGATTCCTATTCATTTATCAGGGTGTCTCTGGCACATGTAACAAGGAATCTCTCAACTGGGAAACTCAAGGGAACTCACTACCAGGAAAACTACCAACAATAACAACAACCACTTGTTGTTACAGTGAAACTCACACAAGAGTTGACTCTTCAGGCCCAAAAACTTGGCTCTTCAATATTTAGCTCCAAATACATCCAAATATGCTCTAGCATTCTCTATAATTATCCCTTTGTGGATGCTCCAGATCCAAGCTCTGTCTCTTTCCCTCTACTTGTTGCTCATGAAAAAACTTTAACTGTCTAAAAATGTTGTAGTTTCCCATACAAATTTCTATCCTTTGTATTGCTTGCTTCACTCACATGCTTCCCCAAGATGATTGTACGCAACCCCAATGCTTCCAATAACTATGGGATGTGACCTCTCACGCCCAACCTCTTACATGCATTCAATAAATGGTGTTGGGAACACTCAATCAAAAACTAGACTTTAATACATAGTCATAATAAAATTCAGGAGTGTGGGTTGTATAAATAGACATGGGTAATTTCCCCTCGGACCCCTCTCTTACACATTCTCCTAGACCCTCCTCTCTCTTGTGTATTAATTCATCCTCATCTATGTCCATGTCCCCTTAGAAGTTGGCATCACATTTTATTATTAAAACTTAGAAATGCAATTTGCATATTACATTGTTTTGGTCGTAGCCACACATTATATCAACATTAAGCATTAATTAAACTGGGGATTATAGTGGGGACATTACACCTTCTATAAATATCCTATGGTATCTGGACAATCCCATACAATATATTATCTTCTTTGAATCCACTACTATGCCTTCCTCTAAAATGATGTACCCCAAATAATGGATCTTCTCTTGGCAAAAAGAGCACCTACTTAGCTTGGCATAAAGATAATGTTCCCTTAGTACTTGTAGTACCAACCTCAAGTGATATTCATGTTCTTCCTCTAACTTAGAATAAATAAGTGTGTCATCCAATAAAACTATGACAAACATATCCAAATAATTTTTGAATATGTCATTCATCAAGCACATAAAGATAGTTGGTGCATTGGTCAATTCATATGGCACCACCACAAATTCATAATGCTCATACATGGTTCTAAAAGTTGTCTTGTTGATGTCTTCTTCCTTGATTCGCACCTAGTGATTTCATGATCTCAATTCTATCTTTGAAAATGTCTTTGTTCATCTTAGTTGGTAAAAAAGGTCATCAATCTTGGGTAGAGGGTACTTGTTCTTCATAGTGGCGTTATTCAGTTGTCTAAAGTCAATACACAACCTCTTTCTTTTTCACAATCACTGGTGCTCCCCAAGGTTAAACACTTGGGCATATGTACCTCTTATACAAAAAAATTCTAGTTGCATTTGTAGTTCTTTTAACTCTAGTATACTCATTTAGTAGGGATTATTTGACACTAAAGTAGCTCCTGGCACTAAATCAATAGACAAATATGTATCCCTCCTTGGTGGAAATCTTGGTATTTCTTGGAATGCATCCTCAAACTCTTGCAATACTGGAAAATGTTCAAGGCTTGTCTCTTTGGACTTTTCTGGCTCCTCCACATGAGTTGCATACAATTGACATCCTTTCCTGAAACATCTCTTCAGTTGTAACATTGAAATCTCTCATCTAGAAATGGGTATTTTTATTCCTTTCATAGTACTTTGCTTCCCTTCTTCATCAAGATATGTAAATGTCTTATTATGGAAATGTATAATAGCATGATGTTTATCCAACCAATCCATTCCAATTAGGATATCATAATATCCTAATGGTATGATATTCAGATCAACATTGTGTTCACTCCATTCAGATTTATTGGACAATATTTGGCAGTCTCATTGATCCTCTTTTTGGTTCTAGTGGCTAGCTAAACCAAACATGTTCTTTCAAGTTTGTTTTTCTTCAAATGAAAATTTTCCACTATTTTAGGATAAATGTAACTATGGCTTTCCCCTAAATCAGTTAAAATAACAACATGATTATTTTTTATCTTACCTTCCACCTCAATCATATGGGAATGATGTTATTCATGTCGGTCTTCTAGGGATACATATATCCTTGGAATATTTTTGCCTATGTCTTCCACTGTAGTAACCTCTTGGATGTTGTGTAGTGTTGTGGTTTTCCATTCTCTATGGAGCAAATCCTTGTACATGTGATATTATTTTCATCCCCAACATTTGATTGGTGGTATTCCTCTTTTTCCTAATGAATCTTCCTTCTCGGATTCATTCTTAGTAGGATGATTTTTTCTTATTTCTACTAGGACTATTTCTACTGAAAAGAGGTTGGAATCCCTTCACTGTCTGATCAGATTTCTCCTTCTTGTTATCCTTCCAAGACTTCTAAAAATACTCTCTACCTTTTCTTTTCTCATACAGCTACTTATCCTTTCTAATAGTCTCTATCAAGGTTTTGGGTTCATCATATTGAATTTTATCTATATAGAAAGATGGCAGTCCACTCAGAAACCTTTGTGTTTCACCTTCTCATCCTTAATAAACCCCACATATCTGAACAATCCCAAGAACCTCATTTCATATTCTCCCATGGTCATACTCCCCAACTTGAGTTTAAAGAACTCTTGCATAGTTTTGTCATAATAATTCTTTGAAATATACTCCTTATAAAAGTATTTATTGAATTTCTTTCAAGATATTATTTTCTCATGAATGTGCTCAACTTGATTCAGTTGATTCCACCACAAAGTAGATTTTCCATGCAAATGGTAGGTGGAAATCCCAGATTCTAGGTGATATGAGTAGTTGTGCAACTGAAAGTACTTTATGATCCCAAAAAAATAGGATTTAGCATCATCTCCACTTTTTCTTTCACCATCAAAGGATGGTGGCTTAATCTTCCTAATATCTCCTTCCAAGTTGTTTGACTCATATATTCTTCTTTTATGCCTAACAAGAGACACTTTTGTACTACTCCTTGATTCTTTAGATGCGTAAAATTTTCTATCTAAGTGAGTAGGTGACTAATATCTTTGAATTATACTATCACTTCTTGAGTGACTAGATATTTTGTAGTTATATCTCCTTACATGATGTCTTCCTTCTTCCTCAAGTCTTGAGCCTGATCCATTCTTTACTTGTCTTTGTAGATGATTTAGTCTTTGCATAATCTGAGCATTTATTTGATTTTTCTCCTCTTTTTGTTCTCATTATATTTTCATTGTCATCGCTATAACTCTACACTTCCATTCTCAATCTTCTCATATTCTCTACCCATTATGTTGGCTCCACTTTACTCATGCGTCCATTAGATTATGTCTCTGCATTACCAACACTAATATGTTGGCCTTTGGCTTCTCTCTCATGAATAAAGGCTACATATGCATATTCTATGTATTTAATCTGAAATCCTAGCTTAAACTAATATGCTTATACCCCTTAATTCTGAAAAATGTGCAAGCAATCATTTTGTTAGAGTTAGGCATGTTATACAAAAAATTCAGTTAAATCTACAGGTTCTTCTTATTGTCAGTGACTAAAGAATTATATCACAATTTTCCAAATTTTAATAGTTCCATGTTGTTCTCCTCTGAATTATATTTCCAATGACTATTCACATGCCTCAATCTTAGCTCTGAGTTGAAAGTTATGTCTTCTTGAAAACAGACCATTTTCCACCCAAATTACACCATTCCCATTGTGTAATTATATTGAATTTCCATCAATTAATGTCAGAAATCATCGTCTATTAATGACGGTTTACTAACAAAATTCATATCGAGAATATATATAAAAGAAAATGTTTCTAGAATCTTGAACCCTCGGATTTTCCATTACCCAGAAGGTGAAAGTTCCACAGGTCAAGATTCCTCCATATAGATTTGGAGGTCAAGGTTCCTCCATCTAGATTTGGATTTTCATTTAATGCCCTCTTAAGAGTTTTCCCAAACCTTTGGATGGTTAAGGTTATGTTGCAAGGTTCCATTCACAAGCATTGAGGGTGTAAGGAATCCAACATCTAGATTTTCTTAATTAAAGGACTTAACTGAAATCCCAAAACCCAAATCTGTGCATATCTGAATGGTCTTGGATCCATCCACCTAGGTTCTCCCTGTACCCGATTTCCACATGAAATCCAAACACTCATCCACCTCTACATACATGCCTCCATTGATAGGCCTCCGCATGGCTTTCAACCATAAGCTAATGGGATGGGTGTTAGCTAACATGGCAAGATAATAGCCACCCTATTGATATGACACCTATTGATGTTGTATATGGGTCCACATGGCACCCTAAGGTGATGCCATGTCACCCCTTATTCCACACTGGCCCTACCTTAGGTATATGGATCTGACTTTTTTCAATAAATAAAATATTTCAAAATTTCGGATTTTTGGATTCCTTGATATCCACCCATACGACCTTCTCCAAAACCTTGTATATATGTTCCTCCGTCCTTCTCCAAAACCTTGGATATCCACCCATCTAGATATGCTAATTTCCAAATGGTCTGAGTTTCACCTCCCGATTCCACCTTCCAACCTTCATCCCTACTGCCTTCCACTATGGCATGTTTGTGGGTACACTGCTAACATGGCATGTTGATGTGGCACTACTAACACAAGTGTTGATGTGGAAATTGTTGACATGGAATCTAGAATCCAACTCTTTAGAAAAATCCATTTTTATAAATTTTTGGATATATGGAACTCTAGATGGTCCTAGTTCCACCCTCTAGCATCCCCTAAAAATCTGGATATCTACCATCTAGAATTATTCAAAACTCTGAATATCCACCCATCCGAGATCTGGAATTTTAGAAAATTTCCTTTTACAAAAATATATCGGATCTTCGTATTTATGGATACACCACCCCCTCCACTTACTYCTGATAKATMTAATGGCCCATGACTATCTAATCCAATGACCCAGGTTAAAAATTAGGCTTAAACTTGCATGACCCTTAGCCATGCAACATTCTTTCGATAGATTGGACAATGAATATTGGTCTGGTCAGACGGTTGAGATCATCACAAAGATTGAAGGTGGAGGAAGTTTAATTGGCGCCCAAATTTCGATACCATTGTATCAAGGTTACACATGGTCAAGGTTCCTACATATGGAATCTAATTTTTCAAATAAAAGGAACTTAGAAGAAAAATCAGATATTCGGATATCTGGATCTCCTACTACCATAGTGTCTGCCACCATGACCCACCATCATGGATCTTCCCTGTCACCACCATGTAACCATTCACATGTATTCCATGTCATTCCCACATGGACTCCACATCATTGTATGATAAAATATTCAAAAGTTTCCATATTTCTCAAAATTCATGAAAATTTCTGATTTTCAAGAAATAGTTTGGTCGTCGGAGCATGCACCGTCTCGACCTCAACAAAAAAGACAATATTCTAAATTTTTATTTGATCCATATGACTCGAGTGTTACAAAATATTCTATGATACCAATTTGTAACATACCCCACTTCCTAGGTACCTCTAAAACTCACCTTACTCGGCGATTTTGGAATTTTTTATACCATTTTTATGAAAAAAGAACACGATAAAGTACATAAAATTAACAAGAAACATGCATGACAGTAAAATGAAACATAACAATCCATGCACAATAATTAACAATATCAATCATGTCATAAACTTATAACAAATATAAACTACACAGCGGAATATAAATATCAACACAGAGAAATCATGACAGAGAACTTTTCTTTTAAATAATCAATCCACCAATTGGTTGCAGACATCAGACGTTCCATCCAACCTTAGACATTATTTCTCTATCTCTCAATAGTAGGTCACCCCTGGTATAGGGATATGAATCCACAAGGATGGGTCCTAGGATGACTCTTAGTTTCCCAAACCAGTCTGCTATCAAGCTCTCACAGTTTCTCAACCACACAGAAATCCTAATTTACTAGCTCTCTTTCCCTTCAGCCAACACAACCCAAAGAAAACTAACCTCTTTCACTACCACACAACCCTTCAAGCTATCCACCTCTTTCTAGGGCTCCATTGCTATTGGTCAGGAAATCTCAATGCTGGAAGTCTGAGGATTCTCTGATGTGGATAGGTTTTCTCAGCATACCAATGCATCTCATGCACACGGGAATCAATTCTCTATTGGAAACCACCATTAGTTTCTACAACCAACATTCATGGCTCACTACCTCTATCAATTTGTTTCCCATTCCCAACACTAGATCCAGATTGAGAAAGATGGAAATAATGATGAACATGATGAGGTAACCAAAATGAATCAACAACAATGAGGCAATAACGAATGACCAACCCCAAGCAACCCAAAGGCGGGGTTTATACAATTGATTCTCAAGAATAACACGGCCTCCCCAAGAGACTCACATGACCCTTCCCCTTCTCACTAAAATCAAGGCTAAAATATTAAAAAAATAAAGGCTTAGACCCTCAACCCCCTTCTCTCACTGAATCATAGCCCCTTATAACTCGTATCATTTTTCCTCTTTCACCCAACAATGTATTTTATTATTAAAATGATAAAAGTATTAAATTTCCTGGGCTCTTTGGCCTTTTTAACTTTTCAGGCAATCGAGCCTTTCATTATTAAAAAAAAATGCATTATTAATCTAGGGACTCAAAACTAGGGTATTATAGACATCCAGAACAAATAATGGCTTAATTTTGGAATCCTCCCACACATTCGAGTCTGGCTCACCCAATAGAAGGTAACGAACCAGGTGGAGGTCGTAGAAATTGCAATGTGCTTAGAGTCTACACTAGGAGGTGGAAAGACATCAACATGGCTACTGTAGGTAAAATATCAGCTCGCAAACCTCACCATGCAACTAAAATATATGGTGAAGGCTAAGGTGGTGCGCGAGAATCTCTGTTGTACCTTGTGTCACGTAGAATTTCACCATAGAAATGAGTGTGTTTCACTAAGAAGTTACATAATGATTGGCACGTTGAAACCATTTCTAATAAGACCAAAAACCGAGTGGTGTGAGATCTATAGACAACAAGTTATATACCTCCCAATTTTCCAACATTGTAAAAGTATCATAAAACCATGAACACTCTCTTTTGTGATTTTTGTAAATCCATGGGCCATGATGAGAACAATTATCAGTCACTGGAGATAATGAAGGAACATAATGTAGATGCTTATTGGGTCTAGGAAGAGAATAAGGTCTTTGATCATGGAGGATTTGATAGAGGAAGTTACCATGGAGGCCAGAGAGGAGGATATGGAATAGGAAGAGGAAGAGGATACGATGGGAAAGGAGGAATATGACCTACATATTTTAACTTTGGAGAGATAGGCCACTTGTCACGATTCTCTACCAAGTTGTGCACACTCTATGGATATTTCCATAGCACAGACTATGTCAGGGAGGATTTCCTAGGCTCATTGATCATTTGGGAAGGAAAAAAAGGGCACCCCAATATGTTGACTTCTAAGTCACATGAAGATCAGAAGCCAAAATAAGAAGCGACCGTATGGGTGCTAACCTAAGGAGGCATTTTCATGGGAGCAAACCTAGAATGAGAAGAAAGTTCAAGGTAGAATGTAGAAGGAATGATCATAAAAGTGGTGCAAGAACCTTCTAAGTTTGATGTCGCACAACAAAATAAATTCATGTGTGACGTGCAGAGGGCCCTAGGAGAGGACAGTGTGTGCAAAGAATTGCAATGCACATCACAGAGGGAGCTAGAAGAGGCCTATGCAGGTGAAGAATTGCAATGCACAGTGTTGAGGGAACTGGAAGCATCCCACATGTGCAAAGAATTGAAATGTATATAACAAAGAGAACTAAAAGAGGAACACATGTGTGAGGAGTTGTGATGCATGGAAAGAGGAAACATAGCACAATACTTACCTGGTGTTTTTAGAACCGGCCCGAGTGGATATCAACTCTCCAAACCGACTAAGTGTGTAGCTAGTTGATTCAAACTGACCTTCAAATCATCTCGGTGACTGGTTTGGTATCGAAGAAGCCAAGTCAAAGAATGACTCAACATTTGATACCAAACTGGTCAAACTAGTCTAGTCCATGCCTACTTGGCCGATTCGATTTCGGACCCACCCACATAAACTGTAAGATAAAAAAAACTAGTTTAATTGTATTTTAATGTCACACTCTTTAACTTCGCGATGTTTTTCCTTGATTTCAAAGTTATGATCCCTTTGGTAATGCTCAAAATGCATGACATAAAATATCGAAATATTAAACATTTCTACTTTACCCCTCATTGTTTTCCTCATCTTACATCAACAAGTGGTGATAATATTCCCTAAACGCATGGTATATAATGCTCTGAGGATTGAAATATTTCCGCATGGATCAAATACTATCTCTTAGCACAAGCCTCATATAAATGTTCCTTGAGAATCTTGTGGTGTTATGCTATGAATATTATTATATGATCAATGACCTTATTGGTTGTAAATTTTTTTCAGTATATGGTGGTAAACATGGCCTAAATGTTGGTACTTTCATGATATCTAAGATTGACATATTTTAAAACACTATTGTGGGATATATTGTTCACTTCTTTTATGCTCTAATGATGATGGAATGAACTTGTTGTCACAATTGTATCTCTTTATGGATTTCGATGGTTATATTCTACTTATGAATGCATAATTCCATGGTTAAAAAATAAACTTTAAGAGGTCCTTCGTGGGTGAAATACCTATGTTATCTTTTGTGGTAACATTCTGCGATATTATACTGTTGGTTAAAACTTCCCTTAAAATACCAAATTATTTAATCTATGTTTTAGTGAACCAAGTCATTGAAATCAGATCGGTCTGAGTCAATCCAAATTTGAATTGATAGGTGATTGAGTCAATGCCTGGTTCTAAGTTTTAAAATTATGGTTGGGATCTTGAGCACACTCATTGTTTGTCGAGGAGTGTTACCCAAAACACTCCCAAGTACTCAATGTTGCTTCCAACAATTTTGGAATGATTTGTACCCACTCCTAAGCTCTTGAGAGAGCACAAACACTAGGTACGATCTCTTAGTATTTTTAGAACTGGTCCAAGAGGATATCAAATTTCCAAACTGACCAAGTGGATATTTGGTCGATTCAAAACAACCTTCAAATCGCCTTGGTGACTGGTTTGGTACCATATTCCTACTCGACCAATTCAATTATGGACCCACCCACGTGAACTGTAAGTTAAAAAATCAATTTAATTGTATTTTGATGTCACACTCTTTTCATAACTTCTTCGTTTGTTTCCTTGAATGTAGAGTTATGATCCCTTTGGTAATACTTGAAATGCATGATGTAAAATCTCGAAATATTAAACATTTCTACTTTACCCCTCACTTTTTTCCTCATCTTAGATCAGCAAGCGGTGATAATCTTCCCTAAACACATGGTATATAATGCTCCAGGACCGATATATTTTCCTATGGATCAAATACTATCTCTTAGCACAAGCCTCATAGAAAATTTCCATGAATCATGTGGTGTTACGCTATGAATATTATTATATGATCAATGACCTTATTGGTTGTAATTTATTTTGAAAATATGGCGGTAAATGTAGCCTAAACATTGGTACTCTCATGATATCTAATATTGAAATATTTTAAAACATTGTTGTGTGATATATTGTCCATTTCTTTTATGCTCTAATGTTTATGGAATGAAGTCACCGTCACAAATCTATCTCTCTATGGATATTGATGGTTATATTATGCTTATGAATTCATAATTTCATGGTTAAAAAATAAACCTTAAGAGGACCCTGGTAATTGAAATACCTTTGTTCACATTTGTTGTAACATTCTACAATATTATACTGTTAGCTATAACTGCCCTAAAAATATTAACTTATTTAAAGTTTTTTTAGTGAACTGAGTCATTGAAATTAGATCGGTTCAAGTCGATGTCCGAGTTGATATTTGATCAAGTCGATGTCCAGTTCCAATTTTAAAAACTACGAAATCAGAAAAAAAGGTAAGTGACTTCTTGAGTTGTTTTCTTAAGGTGTTGAGTGATCCCATAGTTGCAAATAAATTGACCCACCTATTGACAATATGTATGTAAGAAGGGGAGAACAACATTGTTATTTCTACCTTGTTACTAGAATAAGATGTGCTCCATGTAATAGGAGGAAGAACATGAGGAGAGAATTTAAAATGACAATCAAGCTAGGAAATTGCGAGATGGAAAGTGTCATGTTGGACCTAGGATCTGACCTGTACATATTGTCGAAGAAATCATGGGAGTTGATGGGTAAACCAAAGTTGGTGTGGTCCCCCATTCAACTCGAGCTTTCCAACCAATACAAAATATACCAATTGGCAGGGTGGAGAAAGTGGAAATGAACATTGACAGGGTAAAAATTAAAGAAAAATTTGAAGTGATAGAGATTATGGATAACTCATACCCCTATCTATCTCTAATTATCATTGAATGGGATTTTGATAACAATTTTGTATTGAATCTAAAGAAATGGCAGATGTCCTTTGAGATAGACACCTTGTGTGTTATTGCACCATTAGATCCAAATGAGGGAGACAGATGTATTGAGCACGTGAATGAATATGCGTAAAGCTCGATCATAGAAAAAATATACAACATCATAGGATTCAAGGAACACTATGTTAATCGGATAGCTGATGGAAAATTGAACTTAAGAAGTGTTTGTTCATATGATAGGGATTCAAAGGATGCAATGGCAAGATGGAGAACAAGTTGTATGAGTTATCGACCAGGAGGTGTGCATGAATCATCAAACCAGTACCATGGATCAGATCAAAGTTGTGCAACCTATCGAGGTTTGACGGGATGGACCCAATAGACACATTCCTAGAACAACTGGAGGAGAGAGTGCTTGAGACCAAAAGGATTTAGGACATGGACGCAGTCATAGAAGGAACACCTATGCACTAGTGGTAAATGCACCTCACAAATATACAGGAATGAGCATAGATGGTGGATTATATCAAATTAAGTTTCCATCCCATGACTGAATTTGAATTAATTAACCAATACAAGGGTACCAAAGATCCTCAGGAACAAGTTTGTTTCTATGAGAGGCTCTAGAGAGCCTAGAAAATTCCTAGTGCATAATGGGTTCATAGATTTTTCCATACCATGGATATGGTATTTAGAAGAGGGTACATCTAGGAAGAGACAAAAAGGGAAACATGAGGCTAGAAGAAAATGAGCATTCAATTATGTGCAATGTTCAATTTTACATCGGAAGTCCCTACCGAGAGGGAGGTTTTGTTAAGAATCAAGGATTTCATCTTCCATTGACAACCCAAAGATACTGCATAGAAAGGGGTCTGCACATACCATAAGCCGATGGAAAAGTCAAAGAAACCAGATAAGTTGTGACCATGTAGGTTAGGGTTTTTTAGACTTTGGTACATTGGTATAGTTGGTGCAGCAAAACTAGAAAACCCAACGGGAGGCCATGGCATGGGCTAATAAAAAGAAGTCAATTGAAGAAGTATCACTGCCCACCGAGGTCAAATGTGTGTTAAAAACACATATGCATGGGAGGTAAGTGCACGGTGGATAGGCAATACACAAAGCTATAGTATCACTTAGAAGTAGATTACTCATAAAAGACATAAAAATTAGGTCAATTAGACAGGTCAAGACAATAAAGTGGGACGAGACAAGTCATACCCTAAATGGATTTGAAAGATTCGAAGGAGATTAAAGTACAAATGATCCAGTACAAACCAAAGGATGAAATAGTTGGAAATGAAAAGTGGGATACGAGGACACATGATAATATGGAAATGGAGAGGTACATAGTTAACGCTAGGACATGTGACGACAACATTGGGCACTGGAATCAATTATGGAAATAATTCCCCACGGTGCATAATAGTTGTGGCAAGGAACCCTGTTGCAAGTCTACATTAACAATGGGCATAGGCCTATATAGACAGCTAAGTAGTCGAATATCATGGGGGGAAAGTCGCCCAAACAATGTTTAATGCTCAAAGGTACCAGTTTCATTCATTAATTTTGGAGAGAGAGTAGAGTGTAGAGCGGCAAGTAGAGTGTAGAGCAAAGAGACGAGTGCAAAGAGACATGAACGCTAAGAGAATTATAGTTTTAAGCAAGTCAAAGTAGAATATCCAGCCTATGTAATTCTTCCAAGTTACCATTTCCACAATGGTATTGAACAAAGCTCCCGAAGCAGAGGGTGGAACAAAAATAAAGCAGAGGTGCCCAACAGTCAACAAGGATAACAACTTCCACAAGCAAGCCCAAAGCGCAGAGGAAAGTGTAAGCAGTAAAGGATCATAATGTGCTTGATCCTAAACTTCTGACCAATGTAGGTATCATACGTAATTTTTTTGGAAGGGTTCCCCAACTCAAATACGTTGATTTCAACATACAAGATGAGGTGTAGTTCCCAGAACTGTTCTTTGACACATACACATAGGTGATTCCAAGGGCAAAGGGAAATTTGTTAGTGGTCATTATGAAATTGGATAAGCCCCTCAAAAAATCAAGGATATTTTCATTAATATATTGCCCACATTTTGGCCATAGCCCATCCATCAATGCATGCATTTGTTTCTTACATAGGCGATTCCATGGCAAGGTCCCTTTGTTAGACAAGTCGTACCAAGTCGACGTTGACATATTGTGCCTGGTCTAGAGTCTTCCTACAAAAGGAGATGATCCACCTAATGTGATAAAAATTAAAGATGTAGTGCAAGAGGAGGTGTATACAAAGTATGGTACACACAAAGAGTCGAGAGTAGTGTTTATTTAAGAGATAAAAAATGGCAATGTGTGATTCACCGCACAGGTAGTTAACTGCAAAATGTTGTGCAAGTGCCACAAGGATGAGTGCCCACTGGGGGTAATTTTCGTGCAACATAGTGATGTGTAGAATAATTCGGGATGGCTTGGGCATGATAATTACTAAATGAATTCATCCAGAACTTCCTAGAGGCACGAGACCTTGAAAAGGAGTTTCATTATAGTTGGGTCTTATTCCTGCTAGCCATGATATTGTGGAAGCTATCATTGAGCAAAAAATACAACGCATAAGTGTCGCCATCCTTCCCCATGTCAAAATTCCTAGAGATACAATACAACAAGGATAAGAAGGTCTAGTGCCAAAATAATACAACTTTCCTACGCAGCATCATGAATAAGTATGAGCACTAGTGTCACCGAGTTTATCTTCTACTTCACTCATATCTTTTCCTTCCATTTCTTCTAAGTTCTCTTCTTCTACTTCTCTCACCTTTGCACCTTCTACAATTCTTTCTTCTTGATCACAAATGTGCAAGTGGGGTGGTTCAAAGAGGGGGTTCTTCCATACTCTCTCATCTTCTTCCATGATGGATCCAAAATCTCTAGTCACAGAATGCTTCTCATGATCGCCAAGGTCTCTTCTCCTTCTTGGATGGCTCCATCGCTATTTTTTGTTGTGTTTCCACTATTTATTTGCACCCCCATATTCCTCTGATGTGACTACATCTCTCACCATCTAAGGGGATCTGAATTCATTTTCTTCAATCCTACTCCCACTACTTCTGGTATCTTCTCTTGATACCTTACTCCTAATGTCACATCTCTTTGATGACCTCTCCTCTTATGTGCTCCTCTTTGGCACAAATCTTTCTCCTCCACACCCTTCTGGCATGGTTTCCCTTCTCTTCATCTTGGATATTATTACTCGTTCATCGCCCCTTTCTTTCTTTTCACTACTTCTTTGCTCGACTCAGCTCCTTAGCTCGGATCTTCTTCTCCTTTACTCTTCAAGATCCATTCCCTTCTCCCCTTATCTCATCTTCTTCTGGATCCACTCTTTCTTTCATCTTTTCTTATTCCCCCTTCTTTCCATTCCCCTCCCCCTTTGGGAAAGGGGTTTAATCTGCCATCCTATCGAGCTCCATGCGCATCAATGCCTTTTCTATGAACAACATCTTAATCCACAAAGAGATTTCTTCCAACAATATCCTTCTAGGATCGATTGCAAACTTTATTTTAGCACTACACAAAAAGACTCTCTGCATTCCATAGAAAACTCAACAATATACTCACTCTCAAACCAAAAATCAATAGCTCTAGCCAACTTGTTATCCACAAATCTCATCCTATTGACATGTCTTCATCCCAAACCAGTTATTATTGGGATATCCATACACAATTAATCTATGTCTATCTCTTTATCCACTCATGCAATAAACAAGGAAACTCAGCAAAGAAAATTTCATGCAGATCTATGTATATGTACCTTTGTTTCCATCGCTCAATGTTGATCTATAGATTCTTGGTCTCTCGTCATGTGAACTCATCCTCTTTCCCAGAGATATAATGTTCTATCTCCTTCATGGAAGGTTTCCATGTCATGTCCTTCCTTCAACAAGTAGAACAAAACCTTCAGGTCCTAGCAACAGAACCAATTGTTGACTCAGGGTTTCAGACCCAAGATTCGAAAGGATTTACGAACAAATACCTCATAGGCGTCAACATATTCAATCTTCAAGGATTGAAGAGGGTCTCACCCGAGATGACATGAAAATAATAAAGACCATAGGTTTCGTGTAACTCATAAAGGAATAGTACATAAAATAAATATCCCATTCAGATCCATGCATTCACTCTACATTCATTCATGAAATTCATATAAGTGTTGTGCATAATACTAAGTAACAGACATACATTCAAACTAGAACATAATATACAAAGATAAATAAGCTTCAAGCTTCATTCATTAATCTTAACATCATTCAGATACATTTGACTACACAAAGGCCGAATCTTGTCTCAAATGCATTCAAAATGTAACATAGATCAACAATGTACTCGAATCTTAATCTACTTTCTCTCTCATATTTTCTAAACATAAAAATAACTAATACAATGCATAACTAGAGCTCTAACTCATCTCTTGTTAACAAAACAATGAACTCTCCGTTAACAAAAACCCAACCCTTACATATCTTCATGCATTCCCCTTATGTCTATTAGAGAGTGGAAATCATAACAACCTTGCCAACTCACCCACAACCTCGACCATGACTAGTTGAGTTGTTACCTAAATGGTTACAATCATTATTGAAGATCATCGAGGATTTGGCATGCATGGTATCTCTTCAAGTATTTGTGCATAGTTCAAAATGGGTTGACCTGCATAAAAGATCCCTAGTTGACGCAAGCATTGCATATTGACATCGCGCGATGCAAATTCTTAGACATGTGCACAATGATAACTTATAATGTGTACGTAGTCTTGTCAACCTTAGAATACCAACACACACCACTAATGAACTCTTTCCCTTTTTTACTTTCCATTTATACTTATATTTCTCCTTTTTCTTGACCTTTCATTTATACTTATATCTCATTCTAGTAAGTCATGGTTGACCTTAAAGTTCATTTTTTTAAACATAATTCTTGCTTTAAATTGAGGCTCCCTTTAATACCATGGTTGACCCCATGATATTTCCATAACTACTAATCATAGCGCCCTCGTTGTTGGATACGTTCTTGTAGCTTTCACTTGCTACTTTAATGGCACAAAAATAGGGTGCAAAGAGTGTCCACCAATCTCATGGGGCATATTTTTGCGGCCTTTATTCTTTTTGGAACTTCATGTAATAATTGAATGCAACTATTAGTATTTTTTTCTCTAGCATTTTGTTCTCTCTCTTCTCTACGTCTTTCGTGTTTTGTCAACCCACTTCATTGAAAATATGTGATAGTGGGATTCATGATTCTTCACCTTGAATTTAGCAAGCCTGATCTTTCATTTTGGTCTCTACCGTCTTTTATATTCTATGTTTTTAATGGCCACATTGTCACTCTTTTCCTTTTCATCCTTTACATATTAAAAAGTTTAATCCTTTTGATTCCAAATCTTAACATATTAAAAAATTCAGTCCATTTTATTCCAATTCCAAATATCAAGGGAGATGTAGTAACTTATTTAACAAGAACCAAGTAATAGTACAATCCTTTGAGGGCTTTTGCTTAGTAAGATGCAACAATAAGAGCATGGTGCAAAGATGTTGAAGAAACTATCATTTTTATAGATCTCTTTTTTTTAATATGTAATTTTTAATGCATTACATGGTTTGTGAGTGTAGTTAAGTTGATTAAGAGCTATATGACTTTTGTGTTATATGTAATTATTTTTTATTGTTAATATGTTTAATCTAATGTATTTATTTCACTTGAAAATGTTTTTGTAACAAATTAGTTATCTAAAATTTATGTAAGTTGATGCATTTTTCAAATTTTAATTTAACTTTTTTTAGTTAACTTATAAAAATTCATATTCACATTTTGGGATGTATAACATTTGTTAACATAGTTATGACTTGTCACCAATGTACTTGAGGTTACCCAAGTGTATTGACATTTACAAAGAATTTAATGGTGGTTAGTTGCTCTTTTATATTTCATTGTCAATATACTTATGACTTGTCATCAATGCACTTGAGACTACCTGAGTATATTGACATTAACAAGGAACTTGGTAGTTAGATTATCTATGTGTTTTTCTCTCTAGTGTTGTTAGTGCATGTAAGAATAATGTATGTTCATGTTACATAGTTGTACCTGAATATTTCAATGACCTAACTTCCACCTTCATTGAATTTTAGTTGATGATAAGCAACCCAAAAATTCTCACCATACATTGATTAGGTACATTGGTTCTACCATGGCTTAAGGGAAATGATTCAACTACCAAGACTATGGATATAATATTGTTGGTCTCCATGATCTAGGAAAATCTCCAAACAATTTTGTGACCACCTAGTAGAAATTCTCAACTAATGTAGACATGTATGTCTACATTTACACCACTCTCTTTGAAGAAGTTGCACAAGGGTTATGTTCAGGCCTTAAAAACACCCTAAGTTGAAGGACTTAGAGCCACACTTTAAAATTTTGATAAAGGATTGATAAGTGGACTTTTCTCTTCCTTAGTCGTACTCTTTTGAACTAAATCGATGATTGAATCGTTCATCATTAGACTAGTCCATATTGAATGAATTCTTAATTGTTTTTCTTCAAATTGATATGTGGCATTTGTTTTATTGAGTTAGTTTGCATCACAAATTCATTTGCATATTCCATGCACCATAAACTTTTTATTCCTATGTTTCTTGGATATGAATGTTTATAAACTCTGTTAAAACATTTTTTTATCTTTGTCAAAGCTCATTCAAAATTTTATGCATCATTTGTTGGATCATAACTATTTTTTAAGATCAATCAACACTTTCAACAAATGTGCTCTGAATGTCAATTGGTTTCTATAGTTGATTAAAATATATTTTCTACTTATGGACCATGCCAGTTTTAGTCAACCTCTTGAAAGCCTATATAACTTAGTAGTAGACGATTTGACATAATGAAATTCAAGTAGAGTATAAGCTAAAACATGGTTTTGATTTTCATTAAAAAAAAAAGCATCTAAACACAAATTTCAGCCCAAGCCAATGAGTTTTTTACTTTTGCAATAGGCTTCCTACGGATTTTCTGGAATTTTGAACTCAATGAAACTATTGAAATCCAATTCGGAGTTCCACGAGTATGAAAATGTGATCCCCTTACTAGCAAGACAGTCGAAATGTCACAAGCTATAAAAGAAATAAAGTCGACCTTGAAGTTAAGCATCCAGTGAATCATGGGAAAGTGTGTTCTCTCCTCTACCTACTATGAAAATCCATCCACCCATCGAAGATAGGATGTGAGAGATATAGTTCATTGGCATGCCAAACTAAGCATTTGAATCAAGGTCACAAGTTGGATTGTAGAGTAACTACAAATTATGTTGGTGGGGACTTTAAAAATAATGCCCGTGACTTGTCCAATGCATTGGAAACTGGAAAATTTATCTTTTTTTAATGATGTGATAGCCAAATGGGCCCGATGAACCAGTTTGAAAGATAACAAATGTACCTCCTGCAAAATATACAACGACCATATGAGGCTTTACATCATTAGCTACTTCGACAGAACCTTCATATGATTCAACTACTACAAAATCATATGATGTTGGGTAGATCTAGTATGAAAGTGGCCAGGGAAGCACTGAACCTCATGGTCTCCATCATTCGGCTTACAAACTTTTGGACAATTCCATTGATAAGGCTTAACCAGATTTCATTCACTATTGTTTCAATTGAGTTACTGTGTTGTTGAACCAAAGGATCTAATTATGTGTGATGCTCTCGAATTTTATGACAGGGAACTTGATCAAATCTCACAAAAGAGTGAGAATCACTTGGAGCATTCAAATAAATAGAACGTTTTCAAGGAAGCTCACATTTGTACATATAAGCATTTTTCAAGACTTATTATGTGAAATATTTCTTCATGACCATTTGTTGTATGAGATTTAAAATTGAACCTAAATGGAACGTACCTCTATGTTTCTGAAAGATCAAGAATTGTTTTGATGTATTGTTGCTTCTATGCCTCTTGATTTCAATGAGAATTAAATCTTGGTTGGAATTGCCAAGGGCTTATTTATATGCATGAAGAATCTAAGGAATGTATTCTCCATAAAGCATCAAGCAAATAATATTTTGATAAACAAAGAATTTAGATTTATGAGTGCATATTTTAGTTTGGATAAACTTTGAAAGTGATTATACTCACATATCCACTTGCATAGAAAGAACAATATCCAGCTTAAGTTATCTACACTTGAAGAACACATAAGAAGTCCTAGAGAATTCAGATGTTGTTAGGAAACTTTTGATGAACTCTTTTCTTCTATATAAACAAGAAAATGTTGATATCAAAATCATTAGTTATCAATTGATATATTGTTTATTTTCATTATAATGTTACCAAAAAATCATAACTAACCAAGTATAATAATATTGTGATCTTGCAAGTCTCTTTTATCTTATTAAGAATAATTCATTAATATAAAATCATTAGTTATCAATTGATATATTGTTTATTTTCATTATAATGTTACCAAAGAATCATAACTAACCAAGTATAATAATATTGTGATCTTGCAAGTCTCTTTTATCCTATTAAAAATAATTCATTAATATAAAACTGGATAAAAACTTATATTTTTTAAACATTAAAATAAATGGTAGAAAACAACCAAACATTAAAATTAAAATAAATGGTGCAAAACAACCAAATCCATAAACAATGCACATTGGAAACCTAAAAAACCTGAACCAAAAAATTGCATGTAAAAAGTATCAGCAAAAGGATTTTATCCATAAAAAACAAAATATTTTTCTCTTTATCAAAATTTCACTTTTATAAATAAAACATTGTATTTATTTGAATATTCTCTTCAAAATCCCATTGAATATTGAGAGGACAACAATGATTTACATGTGAAGGGAATTTCACTTTTATAAATAAAACATTGTATTTATTTGAATATTCTCTTCAAATTCCCATTGAGTATTGAGAGGAAGACAATGATTTACATGTGAAGGGAAGCAAATGCAAGGCAAATCGCCTCAATCATTGCTCAAAAAGAACAATATATTTTTTCCTTTAAGTAATTTCATTTTATTTTATGAACAAAGCATTATATTTATGTGGACATTTTTTTCAAATTAATCAT